>JAPMOQ010065669.1:38613-67375 GCA_026543055.1 Argiope trifasciata | reverse complement strand
GCATATGTTATTTCAAATAAATTTGATGTTAAAGGTATATTTGTTTCTAATAAAATGGTTTGGCTTTAAATTAACTGGATTTCTAGTAAGAATGGTTTGGTTTTTAATGTTATTTTAAATATTTTTGATTACAAAATCCAGTTTATATCATTCTAATAAAAATGCTTTGGCTTTAAAATGAGTATGTGTTATTTCAAATCATTTGATGCCAGAAGTATTGTTTTAATTAAAAACGCTTTGTTTTTAAAATAAACATTATTTCACATACATTTGACAGAAAAATCCAATATATTTCTTTGTAATAAAGATATTTTCGCTTTAAAATAAATATATGCCCTTTCAAGGATATTTGATGGCAAAAGCCAATTCATACTTAAATTCTCAACCTTCATACACTACCGAAGCACACATTTTATAGTTGATTAAAAAATAATCCAACAAAACAAAAATGAACATATACAACAACAAAAAAAAGATATCCAATATACAATTTATGATAGGTATAAAAATACTCGTATTTTTATCCACTGGCTGAAATAAAATATCCGTTATTTCACAAAAAGTTCCAATAAGCAAAACTTTTCAAATCCGTATCAGTTAAATCGTTCATGAAAATGTACAGTTTCAATGTTTCAAATATTGGATTTCTATCGGAAGAATGAGCTGAAAAGTGATATTACATCCACTCGAAAAACTTCCGTTTCTTTCGACGAGTAAAATGTGAGCAAATATTTTTAGGGGTTTTATGAGGGGGAAGTAAAATTGGAGAAGTTCAAGAAGAAGCTGAATTTTTTCAGCTCGCCAGTAAGAAACAATGCTTGTCTAAGCGTATGAAGGATTGAACAAACGGCATTGGAGGATTTGAGTATAGTGAATCATTCATTCTAGGGAATATTTCGAAATTGTTAGTTTTCATGGCACTCCTTTTAATGAATGGTTTTTGACATTCTTTGTTTTACCATTTCCAAATAAAAGTAAATCATTTCTTTTATTGTATGGTATAGGAAATAAGGCAACTATATAAAATTTTAATTTCTTCAATGCTTTTCATTAAGTGAGGTTACAAGCATAATTCTGGTCTAATCTTGATTTCATTGAAGAATAAAACATTTTTTTTTCAAACCTTTTACATGCAATTAGAAACAAGATGCTTTGATAATTAGCTTTTATTGTTTCTATGGCTGATTAATTTCTAAATTGCAATGCTCATCGATCACAAAATAGGTGGTAATGGCTGTATTTTGAAGATAAAAAATAAGCATTATGGCCTCGGATAATGGATAAGTTTTACACAGAATTTTTTATTCGTTTTTTTTTTCAACTCATCAAAATGTAAAAAACTATGATAAAATTTTTTTTAAAAGATAACAATTAATAATTAAAATTATAAAATATTACTTTTAATCGGGAAATCAGATTTTTTATTTTATTTTAATGAGTTAAATATGAAAGGAGTATTATGACAATTGATTTATCTTTAAATAAACTGAAATAAAAGTAAATTTGTTTATTATCGAGTTTTAACAGCCAATTTATCAGTATTTACTTAAATGTAACTGCACTCTTTTATTTATATTTGAATTTATTTCTACAGAAAGATTTGAATTTTAATCAGACTCAAGAATGAAAATTTCTAGAAGCTGAGATGAAGAGTAAAATTATAAGAAAATCACATTTTCAAATTAATGTCAATACAATTTTTAGCCTGTCGAAAGCCTGAAGCAGGTTATAAATTGTTTTAAATACGCCGATATATGATTGAGTACGGTGGTGTTTGAAAAAGAGAGTTAGGTTAGTTACATTAAAGCAACACTAGAATTGTTTTGGAACGGACTTCTACAATAATTTTGAATCGTGAACAGACGGCAAGGGCTACATCTGAGCTAGCACTTCGCTGTCCAAACTTCCACACCTCACCAATGGGTGGGTGGATCTCAATGGATTTATTGTATACTGGACCCACTTACACGACGATAATTTTTAGTAAAATAGGATCTTGAACCTGAAACCTACCAATTCCAACGCCGAGACTTCGCACCAACTCACCGCTGCTCTATGTGAAAGAGAGAAAAACAAATGAATGGCTCACAAATTCTGTAAGCGTTAACTAAGTAAATATTGCATACCTGAGAAACCTAGGAAGAATTGGACAGCAAAAGAAGTGTGGAACAAAATGAATACATTAAGAAAATTGTGTTTAAATCAATTACTTTTCCCTTTAATTATTTTGAAGATTCAGGCATCTTTCAGGAAAAGGATTGATTCATTTTTTAAAAAATATCGAAGTTAATGATAGTGGATAGGCCTTAAAGATTCTTTAAAGATCTTTATTAGTCTAAAAAATTTGGATTTCTAGGCAATTATTCAATTCAAGCAGAGGTGAAAATCAGTCCGTTGTAAGACGCATTAATCAATGATTTAACATGAATATGCAAGCCTGTAATGCCAGATCTTGCTCAACAAACTAGGTAAGTGAAAAAAAAGAAAAGGAGAATGAATGATTCCCAATCTGACTGAGCAGCGTAAAGAAATTGTGACTTCGGGGAAGTGAAAGCTTAGAAATTTCTAAATCAAACTTCCATTAACTCCCATTTTTAATCATTTTAGCCTGGAAATTTGTTTCTCCTCTATTGTGTTTTCCATTTGCGATTTCAGATGTTAGCAAGAAATATTCGTTGAGAAAGGTAATATTTCTGCCGTATCAAGAGAAAAGTTAAATTTCCTGAAGTCAAAACCATGAATTGATTATTTGTTTTTAATAGCTTTCCCCCAGAACCTTAGCGTTATATCACAAATACAGATAATGTAGTTGCATAATTAATTTTTTATCAGAGTCAAACCATTTGAAAGCGAAATTATAGTAAAAACTTAAATGCAAGATAAACACTTTTATAATATTTGTTTGAGAACTTTTAATTTAAGTAGATTTATTGATGAATGACAGATTGATATGCAAATGAAATTAACACAGTGACGTACTCATTCTAATTCAACTTTCCAATCTCAGTTAGAAAACTTCATACTAAGTGGTCAGCATTAATTTGCTGAATTAGCGATAAAATTCTAAATTGAATTTTCGTTGTAGAATGAGGAGCAATTAATTGAAATGAATAACGATACTAAATAATCTTTGTCATTGAATAAATAACGATTCTTTAAAAAGTAAACTACAATTTGACTAAATTTTTTATGTCATTTTGAATCGCCTCCCAGAATTTTTTTTTTTTTTTTTGTAAATTCTTTCTAATAAATGTACTTCCGTTAAATTATACGTATTCTATTGGTGAAAAATAGCTTTACCTTATTAATTCGGGAATTTATCGAAATTGCTGTGTTAAATCCGGGGAATGTGGTCATTCAAAAGTATCAGAAAAGTGAATGCTCATCTCCGAAGCTATTAAAAACAAAAATTTGACATATAATTAGAATTATAGTCATAAGACCAGATACAAAAATTTGTATATTTAAGTAATCACGTTTGCCAGTTTTTGAATAGACCAATAGACGGTTGACCTTTTGAGATTTTTGATTCTAAATTTAGAAGGAATCTACACAAAGACGTTAATTTTCTATTACAAATTTTATGCATCTGGCCCTCTTCGTTTTGTATTTACTTCATGGACTTGCATTCAACAATCGGAAACTTGGATTTCATCTGAAATATTTCCCTCAAAATTTGATTTTAAAATAACAAATTTTCCCAACAAATTCGGAGAAGAGATAATTAACAAAATTTATCCTTCTAACTCAGAAAATTTATTATGTTCATGGAAGGCAGACGTAATTACAAAAAGACTTCTCATAGCCATTCGGTGAAATCTATTGCTTCAATTTTTTGACAATCGCATTTCTTTTTCTCTGTATATTTAGTTCACTTGAACACAATTCTTAACTTGCATTTTTTCTTATATTTGTTGATAATTTTACTAAATTTCTGAATAATGCTTTAATTCTTGTTCAATTTCGTCAATGTGTATACTTTACATAACTTTTTATAATCATAAAAGAAATATGACGAAGGCAAATATTTTTATGCATATGAATCCCATGAGCACTCTCCAAAATAAATAATAACGAAAACAAAAAAAATCTGAAATCATATTTCTTTATCTCTGTGATAAATCAATGCACAGAAATATTTTTAAAAGAACTATTGTAATATTTAAATTCGAGCTCACAAACATAACTAATTTACAATAATGAATAAAAAAGTGTTAAGTGGTAAAAATATTTATTTAGATGTAAAATTATGTATGTGAAATCTATCCCACAAAAAATACTTAAAATTAACAAATGGTTTTTTTTAAACCTATATTACAACTAAGTATTACAAAAATTTATTCAAATGCCATTTTTTTAAACTGAAATATTTAATTCCTTTGTATTCATTGATGAGAATTACGTTATTGCTTTTGATTGATTCTTTTCTTAATGTAACTTTAATGTAATTTTCATTACATATCAACATTTCTTTTATGTGCTTAAAATATTAATAGAAGCAAAGTGATTTGAGAAACTTTTTATGAAAACAAGTTAAAGCCTTTTTGATATTTAAAATTTACAAGATACAATAGAAAAATAAAAATGCAAATCTAAAAGAAGAAAGAAGTTAGCAAATTTGTAAGGAAAATCTTATATTCCAGAGCAAACAAAATTTTAGCCAAAATATTAAAGCATAAAAGTGAAATTGGACATTGCAGTATAAAAGTGACTATTGTAATGTAGTAGCAAATGCATAAGTAATAGGTAATATATAGGTTATCTTCTTTATTATTTGTTACATTTAAAAAATTGATTTCATGTTGAAAATGTAAGATTAAAGAAAAATAAAGCGAAAAGATAAAATTACTTGAAACGTTGGTGCATTATACTATACATTCTGATTTAAAAAGTAATTTAAAACATCGTCTTTTTTATGAATTACTTCTTGTTTCTTATCCTATGTATTTTTTTTGAGATTTATCATTTAGCTTTAATTCCTTAATATTAACATATATATATATTAAATCAAAACTAAACAGGGATATTTTGCGGGAGGGAAATACGTGTTTTTCAGCAATAATGTAAAATAAGTTGGGAGAATCCTTATATGGAATGCATTTTTGAATCTAATTCGCTGAATGAGCATTGGGACAAGCAATGTAGCTAGAAATAGGACAAGAACGGTTCAAATAACACATTTCTCTTAGATAGTCAAGAAATTAAGGAATCACAACCGAACTAAATTAAAACTTTATAAAAGCCAATAAAATATATAATTATTTTTATATTTATGTGACAGCTTTAAAGCATAAATGTTGATTTAAAAAAAATATGTAGTAATTTCTTTGAAAAGAAAAAAAAACTGAATCAAAATTTAATTGATGAAACAAATTTGGATTACATAAATTGATGTCGAAATGGAATTCTTTTGGTTTCATTTAGAATTAACGCTTATCTGTAAATATTGTAAATTTCTAAGTGTATATATATATATATATATATATATATATATATATATACTAGCCGCCTTTGGCGACCAGCTGGTTCGCCATGAATAATGAGTTCTAAAATTTTCAATTAAATCACGTATTCATGAGCCTTGAAGTAATTCCGGGCATTGATTGGCCTGAAATTGATATTTTCTCGAAGATTGACGGAAAGTTCTAAAAGAACACGTTTTCTTAATAATATTCTTTAATTTTATAAATCAGTTTTAATTATTGGTTATGCTTCCAAAATATTAAAAATATTTTTTTTTCGGTGATGTTGCCAAAATGTTAAATATGTTTTTTTTAAAAAGCGAAGAAGGGAAAAAATTATTGAATTAATGATACAGATTTTGCAAACGATTATAGAAATATGCCATTAAATCGGGACTTCAATGCATATCCTGTCTAAATTCAATCAGGTTTACCGTAAATAAAGAAGATTTGTTGAATAAATGATTTAGATATTGCAAACGATCATAAAAACCTTTGCGTTGCATTTATTCTGTTAGAAAATCATATTTTATGTTTCTTTTATTTTATCTGGTCACGTGCTAAAAATTTCATATCTTTAGATTTGATTTGGGATGATAGTTTTTTTTTATTTGAACTTCCGTCATCGTTTTCTTTTATTTTATCCAATCACGTGTCAAAAAAATATGTTTAAAATATTTCTTTAAAAATTCGTTAAAAATAGAAGCTTGAGCTATACATTTTAACACTGATACTATTAGACGGCTAATTTTTTAATCTTTAAATTGATGTAAAAATCATGTTTTTGCGGATGTTATAGCGGGAAAACGTCGAAATTTCGCTTAAATTTTAATTAATTCAGATTATAATTAAAAATTCGAAAAAAGGGCTCCAAGGTGCACATTCCCGACATCCAAGGTATACATGTACCAAATTTGGTAGCTGTAGGTCCAACGGCCTGACCTGTAGAGAGCCAACACACACACACACACATTGAGATTTATTATAAGTATAGATATATACATTTTTAAGAAATACTATACATTGAATAAAAGTACTAAAAGACGAAGAAATTAATCTATTCGAATGTAATAACGTCTTAAAAATGAATTAAAAAAGGTCCTTATATACGTAGTCCCTTTAAAATATTGTAAATCATTTATAATGAATGAAGACTGAATTCTTATCTTTAAATGTCCGAATATGTTTAAAATTCTTTTTGAATATATTTGTAGCTTTTATCTTATAAGTAAATAATACATTTTTACATAATAAAATCTAATGAACAGCAATAAATTTATTATTCATAGAATTTATTTAAAGCTTTTTCTATTTCTATATCTCAGATACCAAACACTATCAGTATCAAACATATGTATATTTCGTATTTTGGTCTTATATGTACAGATAATGAGGGCTGTTTTTTGAAAGCTTTATTCTCACAGAAATAATCATTACAAATAAGTTTTACAGATTAAAAATAAAGTAATTCGTTTTCAATGATTCTTTTTCAAAGATTTTTCTGTTATTAATAATTAACAAGTACATATTGATGCGAAGCATTTTAATGTTTTTTTATTAAATTTTAGAATAAAAGTGAAGACTTGTTTCTTCTGTGAGTGCTCTCGAAAATAACAGCAAACATAAAAATAATAGTAATTGAAATAAACACCATGGCTTCAGTTCTTCAAAACATTTCATTAAAAAGAAATGCCATTAGAAACTGGAGAATTTCCTTTCTAAATTGAATTCATAATTTTTCCTAATATATTTATTCATAGTAAAAGAAATGAAGATTCTTTCAAATCAGTTTCAAGGCTTTATTTTACAACAGAAACAATTTTTATTTATAATAAGATCTTCACAACCATAATTTTTCCAAGTGTAGTTTCTTTTTTAAATACTGAAAGGAAGAAATAATATGGAACGAATTTTACATAGACCACTACTTTCGTCTTACATTTTTATGAAATATTTCTACTGTTGAATACTTACAAGCAAATATTATTTATTCTCCCTACGCAAATTTTTTTTTAGTTTTTTGATAATCGAAAATGGTATGGCATTCTCTTTAATTCATTCTCCTTTGGAAATAATCATTTCTAAAGGTTATGTAAGTTATTTCCAAATTTCAGCAAAATCCAGCAGTTTTCAAGTTCTTTGTTTCTAATATAAACATATTCTATGTGAGAATAATTCCATAATTTTAGACTTGAAGTGCAGAAATTTGATTTGCAAATTAAATGTAATCTGAATTTTGTGAAACGATTTTTTTTAATTTTGTAAAGGATATAATTGTTTTGAAAATACAACATTCATAAGATTAATAATGCGATTGAAAATAAAGGCACATTTTTATGTTTTAAATTCTTAATTCAATTATTATCAGGAATCTTATCTCACTCATATTATTCCATAAAATTTTGAATTTCTATTTTAAATTCTTATTAATTTAAACAGAAAAATATCGAAATTATTTACTGATGTAGTTATTCTAACTAAAATAACCTACTTTTTATATCCATGAAACGTACTGTAAATACTTTTAGATGAATCAAAATTTAAACTTATTTTGATACAAAATTATTTTGCATATCCAACAAAAAGGAAAAACATATTTATGAAGGCGTCAAATTACAAACTAGATATTGAAACTATCAGAAATAAGTAGTAAGTAAGGGACCATCTGTAGAAGATATTCCAGTAAAATGATAGTAGATTACATAATGTTTGATTATAAAGTAGGAAAGAGAAAAACTTAGCAGAAAATTAAATACATATGGAATTTATATTCTGGAACACATATACTTTTCATATGGAATCTTAGTCTTGTATAAGAATATAATTTTGCCTGAAAATTTATACATCGTTGATATTGTTAGAAAACTTCTTTCAGGATCTTTTTTCAGTATATTAGATGTTCTTTAAAATATTTCAACAAATTATTTTACATTTTTATCTATTTATTAACTATATGGAAGTATAGACATTATTTTACTTGTTAATTAAATTAAGAAAAAAAATAATTTTTTAAGTTAAACGAAACTTTTTAATATGTTTTTTTTGTTTATTTAAAAATGCTTTTCATGATGTCTCAGCCTATTTTATATTCTAGTTAATATATTACTGTAATTAGGATTTTTAAAACTTATATTCAATTTTTTATACTGATAATTTATCGAGTTTTAGAATGATTACATTTTATTGAAATTTGGTAAAAAGAAAATGCATGTTAATATTTTGTTTTTTTAACGTATTAAATAGTTTCTTAGAGAGTTTACAGAAATATTTTAGTACTTTAATGGAGTGATTAGTTATATTTCAACATGACTGAGTTATCGTCTATTTCCATAACAGGGTCTTAAAAAATGCATAGCAAAGCAAACAGTTGCTTCAAAAAATATCTTTAAAGTGTTAAATATACTAAACTTCCTCATTTTAATAATACACTGTAAGTACAAATGATGGATCTGATTTTTTTTGAAAAAATCCTTTTTTGAAACAATTGTACATAAATGACACATAAATTTAAAGAGAAACATACCAAGTTTCGTTTCAGTTACATATGTCTGAAATGTGGCCCTCTTTTTACAAATCATGTGTCCAAGACATTGTTTATGTACCACCATGCCAAAAACTCTACACAAACTTAAACAACGCAACTTGTGCAGCCTTCAGCATTATTCACAGAGTAAAGCCACAAAATTTTTGATACACGCAGGATCACATATTGGTCGTATGCCACGTAACAAGAGTCGCACATCGAACATTTGCAACTGGAAGAAAAATTGATGGTACATTTCTCTTTAAATTTATGTGTCACTCATTGTAATAAATGATGTAGTCTCGTAAATATGATTTTAAAAAAATCATTCATTTAAAATCATCTTGTATTTAAGTTTAACTAAATTTGTCAATTTAAATGGTAAAAAAATCAATATTATTTTTAGTTATCGATTTAATTTAATAATTTTATTAATATTACTGGTAGCCGATCTTAAAAAATGTCTTATCTTCAATTTTAACTTTATCACTCTTATCGTGCATGAACATACTCATTTATTTAAAGATATGCCGTTCCTTATATTATCTCTCTTTGGTCTTTCATTACGGCGAGTCATTTTTTTCGCTAGTATTTAGAAATGAAATTGAATGTAAGAAATGAGAAATAAATGATGAAGTGTAATTTCATTTGAAATGAAAGAAAAAGGAAATATAAACTTCAAACAAACGAAAAAAAAATTCATTCCGAAAAAGTTCTTCCTTTTCATTGCAGCTGACGTCTCTATACTATTTTTTCGTTCTAGTTTCAATTTTCTAGTTGAAATGCAGATGAGATTTAATAAAATATTTGCTACGTCATCAAATAAAGGAAACAAGCTTCCCTTAAAGTTTAATTACGATCTTCATTTTTTAGATAAAAAAAATTCTTAAATTACTCTCTTGAAATATATTCTTTCTGAAAGTATTTGTATATAAATTTGGCTGACAAATGGAAATAATTTCGCTTTGGAAAAGAGTGTTTTAGCACTCTAGATCTGTATTTTTTATAATTACTGCCTTTTGAACATCTAATTTTACTACCCTCTTCTATCTTTTTTACTTTTTAAGAATGTTTTTATCTGGTCTGTTTCGGGGCTTTCATGTGATGAATTTCATTTTAATATGGGCTGAAATAAAGATAATGTTTCCATCAGTATTTTCAATTTTCCATCCATTTAATTTTCGTTGCATCATCAAACATGTTTGATTAATTATTGTATTGATTTCCATTTAAATTGAATTTTATTTTCAGCCTATAACTGGAGACATGAATTCCATTTACCAATGGTGTTATTCTAATTATAAAGGACATGCATTTTAAATGTATTAAAGTATTCTAAGTACTTTTAGATTAATCAAAATTGAAACATTTTTTTCAAATAGAATTATGCTAGCATATCCATTAAAAGGAAAAACATTTATCAAGGATTCAGAATAGTTATTGAACCCCTAATAAATAGCTAGGAAAGAACCATCTACGGTGGATATTTGAAAAAAAAAAAGAATAGTAGTGAATATAATATTAGATATTAAAGTAGGAGTGAAAAAATTTTGTCAGAAAATTACTAATTTTTATTTCATAGTTGAAATTTCAATCGTATATTAGAACAGAGTTTTGTTTGAAAATTTATAAGTTTTTGATATAGTTTTGTTTGAAAATGTATGTTTTTGATAAAAATATAGACTTCATTTTGCTTATCAGTGAAGTAAAATAAATATATAGTAATACGTTTACTATTAATGATTTGTTTAAAAAATACTTATTGTACGACCTCAGCTTACATAATACATGAGGTAATACATATCATGGTATTTAAATTTTAAATTCACTTCTTGCTATGATGTTTTTTTCAAGTTTTACAATGATCACATTTTACTATAGATCTGTATAAGAAAATGCATTTTAAAATTGTGGTTTTAACATAATAAACAATTGCTTAGAGAAGTCACAATTTTATTTTTATTTTGATGGAGTATTTATTTACATTTACTTAGATATTCTCAATTTCCAAGATAGTGTCTAAGAAAAGAATGATTAAGAAAACGCTTGTTTCAAATAATTATTTATGAATCATTAAATATACTAAACTACCACATTTCAATAATATTTAAGCTTGTTTGAGTTTGTTTTGCGAAGTTTGGCTGAGTTAAAGTTCAATTTTTAAAAGGACCCATGATATTCAGTTCATTGTAATCAATTTCGTTTTAATGTATTTAGTAAAATTAATTGTAGCCAACCATAAAAAATTGCCTTCCCATCTTCAATTTTAACTTGATCATTCTTACCGTGTATGAATATAAGAATGATCTTCAACATTTATTTGAAGGTATGCCGTTTATTATATTATCTTTCTTTAGCCTTTCATTGCTACGAATCATTTTTCACCAGTATTTAGAAATGAAATTGAATGTAAGAAATGGGAAATAAATCATGAAATGCAATTTCATTTGAAATAAAAGAAAAGGAAGTATAAACTTCAAACAAAGGAGAAAAAAATCATTTCGAAAGAGGTCTTCATTTTCATTGACGCTGACTTTTCTATAACTTTTTTTTCGCTCTCGTTTCAATTTTATAGTTGAATAGCTGATTTAATAAAGTATTTGTCGCGTCATCAAATAAAAGAAACACGCTTCCCTTAAAGTTTAATTACGATCTCCATTTTTATTAGAGAAAAAAAAATTAAATTACTCTTTTGAAATATATTTTTTCTTAAAATATTTGTATATAAATTTGGCTGACAGATGGAAATAATTTCGCTTTGGACAAAAGTGCTATAGCCTCCTAACTCTGTGTTTTTTATTATTACTGCATTTTGAGTATGTAATTTCATTGCCCACTTCTATCTGTCTTGTGTTTTAAGAATGTATTTACCGAATCTGTTCCGGGGGTATGATGATTTTCATTCTAATATGACAATGGAATAATGAGAATTTTTCCACCAGTACTTACCTTGAGTACAGAATATGTATACAACATTTTTCATTCTTTTTAAATTACTATATTGATTCTCATTTAAATTTTATTTTGATTATTATTTGTTATACTTGTTATATTTGTTTTTTGTTATTTGTTTTGGCTACATAATATATTTAGTAGGAATAGTTGAAAATAGCCCATGTAGGTAGTCCCTTATTTTAGTAAAAGTTATTAAGTCTAATGATAGTAATTTACTCACCTAATTTAAATAGTTACTTCCAATTAATGTAGATTCTACAAAATATCAAATTTATAGACATATGAAATGCTTATTATAACTGTGCAAAGTGTTAAAATTCCATCCAAAAATTTGTTCAACCACTTATCTCTTTGAAACGCTAGAAGCAGATCTAACGCATCATTAATCACATTATTGCACTTTTTTCTTTAGTGGATTAGCGTCAAAGTCATCAATATTCGTGGTTGAATATTGGCGAGGTAGTTGGCGATCATTTTTCAGAAGGAAAAACAATTTGTCAGGGAGCTCTCAGCTGCTGTACCGTATAATATTATCAGCTGATGAGTTTAATGAAGGGAAATATACGATGAAAAAATTCTCAGAATTTTGCGCATTATTTAGGGAATTTATTCCTTTTACAAAGTCCCAAATGATTCCTTAGGAAAAAAGATAATGCACTGTATTGGAATAAACCCAAAATATAATTTAAACTTATTTTGGAAAAGTCTAATTTTAGTTATGTTAGATCGTCCGTTAATCCTAGTAATTTTTAATAAAATTACTCAGACTATTGAATGTTCTTTGTTCTTCTGAATACTTTCTACTATACATGATGGTTATTTATTAAATTCTTACATTTTTATTTTATAAAACCATTCTTCTAATTATTGTAAATATATATTCTTGCATGTTAGAGGCAAACACTATTGAATATTTACGATTATTTGAACCAATGCCCACTTATTTATGTTTCATTCCTTTTAAACTGGTTATTGTTTAGTTGTTAATTTAGAATTGTATGTGGAAATATGAATATTTATAACAGATTTAAGTACTTTCGTTATTTAGACTGCTTTATTTTGATATAGATGCAAATCAGCATTTTAAATTTCATCCTTCTGAATATAGATTATGCTACATTATAATAAGGCCAGTGGTAAAAAGTTTCAACTTCAGGACATATCAATCTACCCGCTTTTCTTACCTAAAACTCAATTATCTTCCTGTAGATGTAGATCGATGTGAAGTTCATAAAAGACATTTTTAAAGTGATTCATTAAGTTATATTAAATATCGGTCATAAATTGAGATATCTATTTTATATCTGAGTTTTCAATAAAACTAAAATATATTTTAAAACACAAATTGCACTAAAGGAAATGGATATTGAAATTAGAAACTATGGATCTAAATATTTCCAATTAATATTTTCTGTCAAACTATGCATCATAATAAATTCTTAATACTTTAAAAAAATTGCAGCTTGGTTATATTCTAATGAAACAAATGTTTTTTATTAACTTCATGATCATTGACATTTGGATTTTGCAATTTCTTAACAATAGTTTCAGCAAGATTTAATTAGAATTATCTCCGCATTTTCGAATAAAGGAATTAATAAATGTCATTTTTTAGTTACAGGCAGTCATCCAGTTACCACAGAGCTAAGAGGTATAAACATAGATTAAGCACATTAACTAACCAATTTTTACGTAAGAGGACCAAGACCACCATAAGTTCAAAGAAGCTTCAGACAGTTAGCAAAAAGCTATGAAGTTTTACAGTCCTTTTAAAATATTTTTATTTGGTATAGAAGTATTTTGTTCATCACCATCTATAAAGAATCTTTCTCTAATTTCATTAAATTTATACAGTGATGAAACGATCAAATTTCACCCACATATGCAAATAGTGTCTTGCATTGTTCCAAATCCGTAGACGTATGCAGGAATTCTTCCATGTCCAAATACAATTTACATTAACTTCGGGTTAAATAGTCATTTTATAATTTTTGGTTCCGGCATAAATTCATATTTTATGTGTCCTTTGAATGCACTTTATTTTAAGTAAAAAAAATAATATTTACACTCAAGAATAAAAGTACTGTACTGTTCGATAGTACTTATGTAATTGCTTACATGTAGAATTATGGTTCAACACTTAAATAACTTACGTTTTATGACATATGTCATAACTAATATATCTATGGTTACAATTTTACATCAACTAGTAATTTTTATATGAATTTCTTAAATCTGAAAATTCATTTATTTTATTTTACAAAAGAGAATTTTTTTCATTTGACTTAACAAAATCTTAAGATGAATGGCTAAAATAGTCAAATAAATAAAAAATAACGAATGAGGTTTTGTAAAATTCACTATAAAATTATGATGTAAGATATCCAAGAATCAAAATAACTTTAAGGTAAATTGAGAATGGAAAATATAAGCATTTAAACTTATATGCTAAGTAGAAAATATCTATATTTACACCAGTCAACTATTTTATCTTTTTCGAAAACACTATTGAAAGAAATGAGATATTTAGGAATCATATGTTTATGAAAATTCCTGCGCCTTTTTTTTAACAGTTCACTTATTTTATATTCAATAAGGTACACAAAATCTGATGCTTTTGATGATCACACAGCGTTTATAGAAAATATCCGTAATTTTCTCTATCGAATTCTTAGAGTTTAAAATTGAAAATCCTTTTCTATTATTTTGATTTATTTATTGATATATTATCTTTTATTTATGCATTAATATTATATCTTGTGGATCTATTCCTTTTTTGTATATTTCTTTTTCTTCACAATCTCACAATCGTCCGAAATATCTATATATTTGAGATTTACTTAATCCAATCGTATTTCTTTCTTTCAGACAAAGAAATGAACATTGTTGAATCCAAGATATGTTTCATTTTCCCAGAAAGATTTTTTCCAGTGCTAAACTATATCAGTTCCTACCTAACAAGCTTTCGTATCTTTTATTGACATAAGTTATTGTTCAAATTTTGCTTAGCCAATCAGTGTCAGCATAAGCTAAGCGTCATGTCGTGATTCGCGAGCCTTGATATTGACACAGTTGAAGCATCTCTGAGCTGATTGGTCTTAACCTGAATTTGCTGTCTAGAGAATCGCTCTGTTAGTCTCTCTAAATATAGAAGGTGATTGTTCACAGCGGGCAAAGGATGGTTTTATTCTAGTAGACATACCTTTTATCTATGTGTTGCAGGTTTTGTAGAGAACCTTGATGTTTATTGACCAATCTGCCTCCTATATATTTCTGTCTTTAAATAGTTTCGTCGATAGAAAAGTAATTACTATCTAACAGTTATAGATGAGATCATACATAAGAACTATATTTCAAATATAGGAATTATATTACGGTGGAATGATTATATTTTATTCAGATTTTGGAAAAAATGGAAATTTCATTCACTAGAAGAAACTTACTTTTCAGAAATTAAAGAAAACCATTTTTTAGGGTTTGAATACGTTATTTAGGCGAAATTCAAAAACATTGATTCATATATGGAATGAGGTAAATAAAGTGATTGAGTATCAAGATTTATCTCTAAAATAATATATTAAGTATAAATGATTGTTTCAAAATCAATTGTATATAATAGATTTTGAAACTCAGTAAATCTGAATCATCTCAATAACATGATTTTTTCACCTTTTTTTTAGTAAAGGAATGAAAAAAAGTTAAATGTTAGTTTCAATTAATTTCAGCTATACGGATTAAACTACGTGTTTAAGTTTTTATATATATATATAATTTATTTGTAGGATGTTAAAATCAAATCAAGTGGATTTTCTTCTGAAAATGTATTACTGACGCACAAATGATAATTATTTCTTCATTGGAGAAGAGGAATTAAAAAGTTCGGAAATCGGAAATTTCAATATTTAAAAAAATATTTCTGACGCATAATTTATACGTAGAATCAATATTATATATTACTTATGCTGAATATAATGAGATATGCTGTTGAATAGAAACTTTGCAGAAGAAATGCAATTAGGTTTTGGAAGGAAAAAAAACTTTGGAACAGTGAAATTGTTTAAAAAGGCTTGATTAGTGTTCTTTGTTCCGAGAACATAATAAATCAATATTTTATAAAATAAAAAGTACTGGTTCGTTTTGAAGATATGCAGTTACTCAAAGTCTTCAAAACTATGATCTTGCATTTGTCTTAAAAATTCTGATTGATAGATAGAGTTGTTCAAATGACACAGTGATACGCGCAAACATGAAATTTAATTTATTAGACAATACGATTTGAAAAAAATGAAAAAAAAAAAACAATACAGATCTTTCAAAGCCAAACGCATTTTATAAAATAATTGGAGTAAATAAGAATTTCTCATAATGAAATATCATTTGAAAAAAAAAATCGGTACATATTTGTTATGGGTAGAGTGTATATAAGTGGATGAACTGAAATTGTTTCAATAAGTAAAAATAAAAGTATTATTTGATCTGCATTTATTTTAAATAATATTCCCGCCCTAACAATGATTTTTGTTAGAAAAATCAAAAATAACTTTAAAAACGAATGGTCCTTGATGGATTTTTAAATAAAGTTATCCTTTTAAAACATTAAAAAATATGAGTACTAAAAATTTTCTATATGTAACTAATTTAAATGACATTATTTAATGTCTTAATTTCAATTGATCTTGCTGCATTTTTGTTTATCATGTCTCGGAGATTTAGTTAACAGTTTAGAACTTTAATCGAAACCCTTATTCATACACATACCAGCTTTCTCCTTCAATACAACTGGGTATAATATGGTATTTTTATGTCAACCTAAAATTACGGTAACTAAAGAAATGAGTTAAAAAAGGAAAATAAAAAAAAAATAAAAAAACGAAAAATTATTAAAGTTTCATAATGTTTCCCAAATTTGGATAATTTTAAATTTAGAATTTCTTATAAACCGTTTTTCAAAGTGATATGACTAATTAAGTGAAATGTGCTATTTTCAAAGGAATCAGTCTCTGTAAAATTTGTATAGGTAAAATAATAATAATAATACAGCTTATTTTTAAGAAAAAAAACTCATTTTTTAATTATTTGAAATATTTGATTTCTGTAAAATGCTAAAAAAATTCAAATAGCCAAAAAGTTTGAAACCATCCGCAAAAATACCAAGAATTGAGTAGAAGAAGCATTTAAATAATTTGATTTGAAATTTTGAAAGATTAAAAGAATGCATGTAATATAATTGCCAGCGCTTTATTTCTCCATATTTACATTATATAACAACTTGTCATTCCAGAACCACAAAAAAAGTGAGAAAATTCATCACACGTTGATGAAGATTATTAAAAATTCTTCAAAATATAGTACATTGCATTTCTAAAATTCGATAACTAACGATTCCTTGTTTCAAATGCTACTTCTACACGACAACAAATTGGTAATGAAACTACAGAGTGTAAACGCAACAAACATAAATTGGTATTTGAAAAAAAAATTAGCTTATCATCAAGAAATGGCCAGAGTAATATTAAAATACATTAGAGATATTTTCTACATTTAATAGATTATACTGTTACATGGGAATATATGCGGATTTATACCAAAAATATCTGCATCGCTTAACATTTGTAAGTGATTCAAACTAATTCAATTTTTAAAAGATTTCAGCAGCGTCCATTTGTGATAAGCCATCACTGAGCAAAATGACATTCACATACTTCAATAGTTCTGAGGCAACATGGCAGTATGCATATTAATCGCTTTATTTATAGATGATTTTCTTATTTCTCTGTCATAAAAATATATCCTTAATTTCTAAGCTTTTCACTTCCCTAAATGAACTATTATTACTAGAAAACTAGATATTATTACTTTTGTTTGCAGGAAGCAAAAATGCTGTGTCCTCAAATTCTTTTTTAAAGCTCTAAGAATTTACAATATTTTATTATGTTCGCTGTTTCCTGCTTTATGGTTTCGAAAAGAGAAAGATTCCCAGAATTGCTCTAGCCTTTACATGGACAAAAAAATCTTTATAATTGATGAAAAATCGTGCATTTCCTATATGAAGTATGATATTATGAATAAGCTATTACGAAGAATAAAAGTCGTTAAAACCCGAGAAACTATCTATACAGAAAAAGTTTTAAAAAATTTCATAATTGCATCAATGAGGCTATTTTGTTAAAAATATTTTCCTCATTTTCCGTATTATATTCCAATGCATCATATCCAACTATATTTTTTTCCCGCATGCAGAATACGTCTCTGCATTTTCTATGGTCTTATTTAATAATTTATTGATGTTTTTATAACCTTCTTATCCAAAGTATTTAAAAATTGCGTAAATACATGTGGATATTTTTATACAGCTTAACTTAACTTAGAGGCAGATAGAAAATGCGTATATTTTAATCCACAGGTAAAGGAAAGATTTATTTCGTATATAATCAATAAAATCAATTCAGTTTTGCAAACTTGGCAAGATTTCTTTTTCCTCATTCGTTTTGCTCATTAATAGGTCATTTCGGTAATAAGTTAATTGTTTTCCCCTCAAGCTTCAGGAATTCGGTATAAACAATAATGAATCAAATTATTTTGTACACTGCCTTAAACATTAAAGAAGGAGACAAAAGTTTCCGGCCGCTCCACCGGATGGATATAAATTAATAAAGACAATTGTTTGACAGGCTCAGTCCATTACCAAGAAATAATTGAATGAGTTACACATCAACTCTTAGATAATTCGTTACGTTATCGAGCATGCTTAATAGAATAATGTAACCGTCTTGATAGCACGCTGGATTAATTTAGGAAGATGTATAAAAAAAAATAACCGATACCTTTCTCCAATTTCGAAAGACTTTTTTAGAGTAATCTAAAGCGGTTTTTTACTGATGCACGATTAGTAATTGAACCATGTTTTAAGCATTTAGTAAATCTGAAGAATAAATTTCATTTTTTTCCTACCTCAAAAAATCAGGAGAGAAAGAGAAAAGCTTCATTTATTAAGGAACTTTTATAAAGCATGTTAAACAGTTCGCTTTTTGTTTGTTATTCATTTTTTCTTTCTTTTTTTGAAGAAACTAAGAAAAAATTTTGTTAATAAAACTGCCACACCATATGTTTGAAAGAAAAGAAAGAAGTGTTGAAATAAAAATGTACGAAACGACATTGTGGGTATGAATGAATACATTATTAAATGGCCATAGGCCAGAGCATAATGATTCACTGAATATCGTGACGAAGGATTCCTTGTTCCCAGAAGTCATGTGACAGCGATGACAACCAGTCCTTCACTGCGTCCTTGAGTTTTGCAGTCCGAATTGTAGCGCTTCCTTCACAGAGGATTTTTCGGGTAACCAAACACATGAAAATCGCAGGGTGATATATCTGGGCTGTAAAGCTGATGGTAGGTCTGTATACGCTTCAACTTGTCCAGTTTCACAAGTGTGACTCTGGAGACATGTGGGCACGCGATTTTATGGAGCAGAACTACACCCTCCATGAATAGTCCTGACCTATTCTTGTTGATGAATCTGAGTAGTCTTCGTAATGTCTCAAAATATACATCGGAGTTAACGGCTCTTCTGTGCTAGCGGAATTCAACAAGTAACCACACTTAGAATAACTTTTTATATGAGCTTCTGCACTCTCATGCCCATGCGGGTGTTCCCGCATGCTCTGATCTACTCCGAAGATCCCCAATCACATCCTATATGCATCGCTACATTCTCTCAGAATGGTATAAGCATATAAGTAAGTGGTTATGTTGTTACCACATTTAGTACATTTTCATTTAAAACTACTTGTATAAGAATCATTAAATTAATGGAAACCACTTCGATGCATATAATTTAATTTTTCGACGGAAAAAAGTCCGTTCTTTTATTTTCGTAACAGCAAATGTTTTTACACGTATATAGTATAGCGCTGTGGATGTGTGTATTTAATCCCAGGAAAAATTCCTCTATACTTTTTCTTGTTTATTTTCACACACACAAATATATATATATATACAAAACATGGACGATGATCTCAATATATACAAGGAAACACGGAATATAATATTGAAAAAAGCCGCTAACTAAAGAGCGAACAAGGTAAGCATAGTATATTTTAAAATGCCGCTAACAAGAGCGAACAACGCAAAACATCGAATTCTTTTTAAATATATTTTATATTTGAAAAATAGAATTATGCTGCTGCCAACGAGCGCACGTGATAAATCTTTTTGCCGCTAACGGAGAGCGAGCGGGATGCCTGCTTGCACCAGTTTTACATCAACATCAGATATGGTTGTTTACAAAAAAATAGACATATAAATAAAATAACTAACTAAATCAAAAAATTAAAAATAATGAAATCACATAAACAAAATGCTTAACAAAATTCACCTTTTAAAAAACATGTTTACTTTATTTTTTTTCTAACATTAAATGACTTTTTTAAAACGGAATGTTATAATAACTTAATTATCTACTAATACTTAATTCCGATTCAGTTTACAACAAAATACTTTCTTGAAAAAAAAAATAATTTTCTTACGTAAAGTCATTTTTTCATATCTTTCATTGAATAAACAAGTATAATTTAACATTCTAATTAGAATAGTATGCATCAATTAAAATTATCCAGACATTTAGATGTCATTGGCGCTTTGAGATAATTAAAATATCACATCAAATAATTATACTAATTAATCAATTATACCATCTCACTAAATCAATTTAAAAATGCTCTTATTTTTATTATCATAAAGATGGATTATTCTCTTAAGAAATGAAAATTTAACATCTATGAAAATGAGTGTAATGACGTAAGTTCTAATAAGAAGGTAAATGATCTCATTTTTTTTAAATTTGAATAATTAATAATGTTCTTCTGAATCACTTCTTGATAGCATTTAATTGTTTATTAAAGCTAGATAAATTGAAATATAAGATGTTTATTTTGAAATTTTAATGGTCTAATAATGAAAATTAGATTGTTGAGGTTTTCTTTGAATTGGAAAAACAACGATCCATAGTGGTACTCATTAGACAATATGCTCCATGAATTCAATTAAGATATTGATTTATAGCCACATATTTCAGAGTTTGTGTGTTTGGAGTTCCCATATTCCTATCATTTCAATTGTCTTCAAATATTGTCCTCTCTTGCTGGAATAGAAAACATTGTTACTGTTCAGAATCATGAAATGGAGATTATCATGAAAGTCGGAAATGGAGATTATCATATAATAAACTCTAAGGGCAATAGAGTTTATTATAAGAATTTTTTATGCAGGTATGTAATGACTTTAAGTTACTTATAGAGAAGCAAATAAGAAAAAAGCTCTCAATGAATCTTTAAATATTTATTTTCAGTTCTAAGAACTACATTGAAGTTTCCGGCAGTTTTTGAACCCTTCAGCAAAAATAAGTATCGTTGAAAAAAATCCTCAAATGATTTCACTAAAACTGTTGAAAAGCATTACATCAACACTTTCACCTTCTGTTTTTAAAAGATAGATTTATAAGTAATAATGCCATAAAATAATTTATAAATAAGACTATAAATCCATTTTTTGAAGTCTTATAAGAAAATGAAATGAATATGAATGGAACTATTATTAATTTTGAATCGATATACCAATACGAATTTTATAGTAATGTTAACTATTAAGCATTAAGAAACTTTTAATCATGAATCAAAATTTAAGAGCAAAAGTAGATTTAATTTTAAATTTTTAATTAATTCATCGATATAAAGTAAATCGTATCTACTTAGCTTCTTCAATATTAAGAGAGTAATAAAAAAGTAAATATTCAGGGACGCTAACAGAATTCCAAAATTTCTATACATAAATTAAGCTAGTTTTCTATATTTTATATAAACTAAATATTTTAATTTTTTATGAACATATATTTTAAATTCTGCAATATTGTATGGATAGTTTTGTACAAACCATTATCTTAAAAAAAGATAGTCTTTCAAAGAAATTTTTACTTAATTACATATTTTCGTTTTATAAATAGTGTTTCGCATAGTATGTACGTGTATCGACCACAACAAATCCTGTCAATACTGCTAAGTTCAGTGGTGGCGAGGTGGACGGCTGTATGCAAGTATGTACGTGCATTCAATGCTATTGTATCAGAATGACAAAATACATTTTAGAAGAAAACTGGGGCTCAATATTCGATTGAAAGAGCTTATTTTATGTTTAAAATAATGTGAACTTAAGCTAGACGTTAGTAATTGAATACTTATCTGACAAAATTTTGTAATATATTCGAGTAATATATAAAGTGTATTTTGTTGAAATCGGATACAGAATATTAATAATTTACTACTAAAATTTTATCTTATGAAAAGAAAATGAAAAAAGTGTGGTTTAGGATTGCTGGCCCATTACTGTAGGGTATTTATCAAAATACAAAACTTTCGCCAACCGTTTGAGAAAGTATTGAGGGTTGAGGCTGAACATTCTCAAAATTAATATACTTTGGTTTGATTTTTACTTAATAAAGAAACTAGTCTCTTATTTTATTTTACATGCTTACATACAGATTTTTGCAATAAAATATAAAATTTGAGCATAATACAAAGGTATTATGATTATATTCCATTTGAAAGCACATTAATAGGACTAACTTTTGAAATTTTCCTTGGACAATTGTAATTACAATACAAAAGGAAAATAAATTTATATTTTAATAAGTAGATGGGGATATTTAGAAAGAAAACATTTTTGAACGAGTACCAATGGGATTAAATTCCATACATATGGAGCCAAATTTATGAAATAATACAACTCCCAGAGTTTCAAAATGGTAAAAAAAATTGAATAATATTTTATTTAAAGTATTAAATTAACATTTTAGCTATTAAGCTATTCATAACTTTTTTACGTAATATATTTTTAAAATCATTTTTTAATTATTTTTGTCATGTAATGTTTTGCTTAATTTTTAACTAGGAAAATATACAAAAGATCTAAAATTTACCTTTGCTTTTTTTGTTCTCATCAAAAGTATCTTGATAGTGCAAATAACTTTGTTTGAATAAATCAATTTTATGCATTTCCGTAATACATTCAGAAAAAAAAAATGTTGCATTCAGATATTTTGAATTTTATTATTTTTTTCTGTCGAGTGTCATAATGTCTGCTATTCTTTGCTAACAAACTACTTGGTGCATTCTAGTTTAAAGGTATTCTTTATTAGTAATGCTATTTTGTGTAGTTGATACAATCAAGATTTTATAAGTCGCATCAAATTGATTATGTATTTAACATGCATGTTTTTACTATAATAATTTCTATTAATAACATGGTTCCTTTTTAGAATAATCTTTCATTTTTCGAAATATTTCAAGCTTAATACACTTTCATAAGTTATAATATTCATCATGGATTTGTTTCTTTAATTTATCAAAGCTTTCTATAAGGATTGGATTGAAGTCGATTCGCGGATTCTGTAAACGAAATTTTTAATAAACGTTTATTGGGGAAAGTTTCAAGATATATAAAATTTCAACTTACTGTTAAATTTAAATAATCTAACATAACTTACGCATATACTGCAATTAAGTTTATTGGCTGATTTATTAGAACTCTCATTTATCAAATATCTAATTCCCGGTTTTCTAACTCTATTATATGATGTCTTGTCCATATTCTGTAGAAAAGATTTAGAACGAATTCAATGTCAAATTTGAATGGTATATTTGATGTGTTTTATGAATAGCTCAATTATGTTTGAGTAGTTGAATTAATCTAAAAACTTTCATTTCTAAAACAATCAGTCTTTGTTACCGAAATAAATAGAACAATCTTCTTATAGTGTCAATTATAACAAATTATATGATAGTTTACCCCTATAATTTCTCCACATCTTAAAAATATTAAGAAATTACATTAAATTAAGCTTTAACTGAAAGAATTACTTCTGGAACTTAAATTATGCAATTACTAAATTTCAAGAAAATATTAAAATGTGAATCACGTATCGTAAGAGTTCGCAAATACATTAGCATTTATGCAACGGAGTATGATTTCTTTTAATGTCTTACATTATTTTGTGCTTACGAGATATGTTAATCAATTGTAAAACATCATTTCAAACTAGGTTTGCTGATTATATACATATATATTAAAAATGTCGAATATTGCCTAAAATATCAGCAGCACATTATGTTCTTGAATAGTTATGATGCGAATAGTAAGGAAAATAAGTAATTTTGGAAACTGTCTATATAAACAGAAAAATAATTTCAGACATTAAGTAGTCCAAATGACGCTAGAGAATGATGTGATGTTCAAAGGTAGAATAAAAAGGTACGAGACAATTTCCATGTACCTTTCTTTCGATATTGCTTTACAAACTCTCAAAATGTCGTCTGAGGGATACTGTAACGTGATTTTTTCATGCTGGATTTACTGATGCCCTGTTTTGAAATAGTACTTTCGTTCTATAACGTCCGGAAGATGTATAACGACCGGGAAGAAAGTTTTATGAACCAACTTGGTATCCTCACTCCGGTTGTATAATTCAAATGTCTGCCCTGAAGAAGCAATTGTTCTTATCTTACCAACTAGATACTTTTTTCCAAGTTCTTAAGCAGTTTTCCAACATAAGGGCAAAAGATGTCACCAATGTGACCCAAACGCGAAGCGAATGACAAAAGAAATGTCGCCAATGTGAATAAAACGCAAACAAAGTCTTCAAATGTAACTACGTGTAGTTTGACGTAATTTTGCCTCCATTTTTTGTGATTTTTTACTGTTCCCGACTAACGATTATTTGGCCAATTTTTTCTTTGCACCCGTATAACGGACAAGTACCAGTTCTTATTAGTTGTCAAAATGTTTCTCTCTGAGTTTATTCTTGAAGGTAGACAAAACATTAAGCCTATCATCTTATGCCATTCCCAACAAATATCATTACTATCGATAAGCTTCAAAATGAAACTGAATCAAATATACAAGATAATGTAACCTCTTATTAAGATAAAAACTGTTCACATCAAAATATTTTTACTATCTGTAAGCTTTAAAATAAAAGTAAATCAAATAGAAAATATAATGTAACCTTGTATAAAAAAAACTGCAAACATTCAAATATTATCACTATACAATATGAAATACGCACACGCACATTTCCTTCTGTTGCAGACAGGACAATTTAAATTAAAATAAAATATAATATGAACTTATTTTCCTCTTTATTGAATTTTAGCCCATTTAAGAAAATATAGACAATATACTTTCACGTCCAAACGTGAAATAAATATATGAATAATAATACATAATAATAATTTTAAATGTATTATATATATATATATATATATATATATATATATAAGAAAAATTAGAAATATTCGATATTGTTATATGAAGACGAATTTTTGCCTGCAATTTGAACTTCCAAAACCTGAGAAACAAACTCATTTCGTTATCTATGTAAATGGTTTCAATATAAAAACTTAGAGTTTTCTGAAACAATCTCCCTCACTCACCAATTGTGGCTATGTATAGCGATATTTTTGGACAATTAACTGATATATCAAATTATTTATTTAATATTATTAACACGTATTTACTAATTAATACATTAAATTCTCAATTAACATATAAGAAGATAGATGTAGGTATATCAGTAATTATATATATCATAAAATTTAAAACATCCACTTAACAGTATTAATTTTTAAAATTTTATTGAGTGATAATATGAAGTATTGTTGCAATGAAATTAATTTTCTCACATCTAATTTCTGCAATAACTTCGAATCACAATGTTATCTCATTATTACTGTAGATTGTGAAAAATTTATGAAAATAAAATTAATACTTTTGGATGATATCCCCCATGTTAGAGATAATCCGATATTATAGCGTCATTAGGTATTAATTCTTAGGTAATATTAATCTTCAATTATTCAGGTAATGATTTTGAAACAAGGTATGTACTGATAGGTGATTAAGCTAGATACATATTTTTCCATCTTCTTCATCGAACTTCTTTTATTACTTGTGCCCTGAATTCAAAAATTACCAGTTCTGATGTGGAAATAATTAAAACTGATCATCGCCAGCAGAATGACTGAATCTACTACAATTTTATATCTGAAGACTCTTAAAAAACAAAAGCTGTTTCGATTTGATACGTTCGTTTTTATTTGGTCACTTCATAAATGCATACTTTACTATTACATCCATTTTCTATCAAGATTGAAATACTAAACATCTGTGTAGGAAAAAAGTTATAATCATTGGTACATGTTTGTTTTTAAGACTCTACGATAAATTGCAAAGAAAAAAAAGTAGAAATGCAAAAGCTGTAGTTTTCTTTCTTTTTATGGTTATTATTTTCTTTTGAATTTGACTTCGTTTGACACTTTTCAATAACTAGCCTGGGCCAACAATCATTTTAATATTTTACTTTCTTGCTATAGTTTTTAATTTTTTTTCTTTTTTTCTTTAATAAATATTGCCCCTCTTTACATAATTTTTTCTTTTAAATTTCCAGAATAACAGCCTATGTGAAAAAAACAACGATTTTTCCAATATTTTTTTTCTTATTAAAATGAATTAATATTTGTGTAATTGTTGTCTTGTTCATACAACATTAAGCATTTAAATAAACATTACAAGAAAATTGTATTCATAGCATTTCAACATTAGATGGACGTATGTGTATAATCCAAGAGCAATATTCTTCATTTACTTTTTCTTGTTTATTTTTCACACACACACACACACATTATATATATATATATATATATATATATATATAATAACATACATGGATGACGATCACAGATATATAAGGAAACATATGATATACATATGGAAATATTAAAAATTTAAAAATGCCACTAACAAGAGCGAACGAATAATGCTTTTGCCGCTAAGTGAGCGGTGCCTGCTAGCATCAGTTTCACATCAACGCTCTGTTTCAAGAGTTTACAGTAAAAATCTCAAGATCGCATCTCTCACATTCCAAACATAACTATGGATTGGAACATGTTGCGCCATCTATGTACAATATTAGTTTTTACATATGAATAATTATGCAAAGATTGAAAAAATACAAATAATTAAATAAAAACAAAAATTAAAAAATAATAAAATCACTTAAACACATAGCAAAACCAGCGATTCTTCTGAATTAGCTGATTCACTAAACTTTAAAAAATAGCCAGTTGGTGTTATAAAATATCCAAATATATGTAAGGCTTTTGTTGTTCATATTTGTTAAGTTTTTCTATAACCAAGTAAGGGTATTGATTGCGTATGGAAATTAGGAAAAAAATAGACTTGATGTTTTTGCAACAAAATAAGGTTTAGAAACATCATTAATCACAGAAAAGGGCTATTCACTGTGGTGCTTAGCGTGAAAATAATCGATATTCGAAGTTGAATATTGAAGAGGCAGTTTCTTATCATTTTTCATTAGAAGAAATAATTTATCAAGTCATTCTGTCGTTTAAGCTATATAATTTCATCAGCTGATCAGTATAACAGGGTAAAAATAAATTTAAGGGGTAAAAACTGCTCACGAATATTTAGGAAGTTTTTTATTCCTTTTTTTTTTAATCGACGTGCTTAGTTTCTCATAAATTCAGTAATAGTTTGAAGATATTTCCTTCAATGTCCATGATTAAAAAAATTTGGAAATGGAGATAAATTCTAGTGATTTATTTATTAAAAAATATGTTATTATGAGCATTTTTAATTTCATAGATTATTGAGTACATGAACTGAAACAGAAAGCTTACATGGGTGAAAAAATATATAATTTAAAATTAATACAATACATATTGCTTAACTAAGAATAAGAAAACATAGTGAATGAAAAAAAAAATCTATTTACAGTCTGATTTATGCTCAGAATTTTGAAATCAGCCAAACATGAAAAACAAAAATAATCAGCTAAAAATGAAAAAAATAATAAAAATAAGTACATATTTTATTTTTTTTAAATTCAAAAATCAAAATCTACTTCATCTGTTGGTAATTGATTTTTACGAATATATTGTTCACAACGTTGACAAAAATATTGGGCAGATATGACCTCTATTAATTTTTTTTTATATTTATATAGTTTTGTACTTGAATGCTTTTATAAGTTTCAGCAACGCTAATAAAAATATGAAATTTAATCTATATACAATGAATAAATGTTTCAAAAGAATGAAATTTACAAATCATAAATAATGTTTTATGAAAATAACTGACATAAAACTTATAAATAGTTACAATATTTGAAGAATAAATAATAAGACTGATTGTAAAATTTAAAGTGAAAGATATCAAGAGGAAAATATCAAGAGTGAAATTAAAATTGATGATTAAAAATTATTAAATATAATATATTAAATGTCATACGACATAAAATTGTAATAATCTAACCCTAATATCAATAAATAATAGAAAAAGAGTAATTTTAAAATGTATTAGCACTTTATACCTAGGCTGTAGAATGAAATACATGGGAAAGTTTTACAATTATCAAAATAAAATAATTGGTACAATTAAAAATAAAGTGTCGATTTGAATTCATTTTAATTATTAATACAAATAATATACAAAATCAGTACATACTTACAGAACTGTCCTTTCTCAACGAGAATTATTAAATATTATCAAGCCATTTATAATTTGATATTTATCTCCTAATTTCTTTCATATCTGTTTTAAGTAAACAACGATTTACTGTTTAAAAATTCATCTCTAAATTCAGCTCACCTTTAACTAGTATCAATTATCCCTGTCCCAACAAATAATTAGAAATTTCCATTAAGTTGCATATGGTTTAATATTGAAAGCTGGTGATGAATGAATAAATAT
>JAPMOQ010065669.1:0-33613 GCA_026543055.1 Argiope trifasciata | reverse complement strand
GTTGCATATGGTTTAATATTGAAAGCTGGTGATGAATGAATAAATATCCAATAAGAATATTCAGGCGTTAATGTGAGAAGTTAGAAATATTATTAATAGTTAGACGAGGAAAATAAGAATGTAAACTGAATAATTCATGTTTCGAGTAAATAAAAATAATTTTTAATGTTTCAGAATTAAAATAAATAAGAAACATGTTTTTTTTTGGTGGGAAAAGATGAAATGAAGGAAATTAGAATTTTTGAATTAACATTTTGAGTTTAAAATTAAATTAGACTTCAAATCTGATTTAATTTTAGGAATAAGTTACAGAAAAGGAAATATTTATTTATAATTTCTCATTTTCTGCGAAAATGAAGCAGTAAATAGAGAGTTGTTGCAAAAAAAAAATCAGTTTGGTAAGTGGGTAGTAACAGTTTTTACTTTGATTCCATTAACAGCATTAGTACTGCTTTGGAAGCAAGATTCTAATTATAGTATTTATTCAGATTTAATTATGGCAAATATTATTTTTTCAGGGTTGAAAAAATTAGTCGAGACTTTTTTTTTTGCTCACTATCTTTTTTTTATCGAACCATAATATTATTTTTCATGTAACATTTCTGGAAATATATATTTTCTTGAAAGAGGTTTTTTTACTGTTTTTTTTCCAGAAAAAAACTATTCAAAAACGTAGGACTGACAGGAATATACCGTTTGTTTCAAAATGTTAGATGCAAATTAATAATTTAACCTGAGTTTTAATTTGCGCTTAGGTAAATTAATGAGGGAAATCTAATTAAATTAACTAATTAATATATACTCAAAAGATTATTCATTTAAATCAATTAAATTAAAATTGTTAAGCATAATTATAAAATATTTATATTATAATCACAAAAATATATGGACATACCCAAATACTTAATACATAGTTTGTGAAAAATTTAATGTTTCAGATTTATTTCAATGAGAAAAAAAATTTGTTAAAGATTATTTTAAATATAATATTAGCCCTTTTCCCGTGGAAAAGTAATTCGATGATTATATTATTCAGTTGAAACAATGACTTTGGTTATTGCTACAAAAAATATTTATTATAGTTTTAAAGGTAATTTTACAGAAAAAATAATCTACATCTTCTTATCATTGTCAAGTATTTTTTTAAATAAAAAAATAAATAAAACGTCATAGTATTGTACCGCCTTGGAAGGTGAGTTAAAAATATCATTCTAATGCAAACGGTCTATTCATTCTATTAATATGGTATTTAACAAATGAAATCAATTACATATAACGCATTAAGCTTGCTTGAGGCTTTAATTCAGTACTTGATGGAAATTCATAATTCATATAAACGCATCCGTATGAAAAAGATTGCAAATCCCTTATATCCTAACCTTAAATTTAAGTATTAAATACATGTAATTGTAAAATTTGCTTATGGTGAGCTGAAGTACTTATAGTTGATATCAGAATAGAAAAATTTGTATAAGAAAATGCCTACTTCAAAAATGTTAATTAAAGACAGTTTCAGAACAAACACTTAAAATTTATTTTAACTAGTTTTATTAATATCTATAACTTTAGAAAAACCGATAAATTAATAGAAAAATATTTCATTTCAGACTTCGAAGAATCATTTTAAAGAATATACTTTTCATTTGATATTTTCTAATTCATTTATTCATTTGCATTTTTATCATTTTCAAAACCACGATGTTTAAAACAATTTTGATTCCCTGTCAGAACTGGTTAATTAATGCGCTTTCAAGTATTAAATATATTATTAAGACCCTATCAACCTTTGTGAGTGACCTCAAAAAAAGAACACGTCTATTGAATAAATAGCCAAATGGTTTTCCTGAGTTAGCTTTTCTATAATGTCGTTAGTGGTCAGTGGGATGGACATTCCGGAAGAAGTAAGGGCCTGCATAAAGGAAGCTGCCAGGAAAAGGAGAGGCAGGGTGTAGGAGATGAAATTCGCTGTCCAGATTTTAGGTTTCCATGGGAGACGAGAGCGGAACAAAGGCAGCAGCCTGAAATGCCCTGACTTTCATGGAAGTATTGATTGTTAAATCACCTGGATATCAGGATATGAGATATTAAATTTCGCTTGAAGAATTTTTTATTGACTTTAAGAAATAAGGAATTACTGCAGCTAAGCAATCTGAACGTTCCTTTTTACGTATAAATTATAGAAAATGTAAGTAAGATTCGTACAAAAAGTAGCAAAGCAACCGGAAAAAGCAAGTAATATAATTCTTTTGATATCAAAATGCCGTATAAAAAGTTTTAAAGTAAAAATTCATCAGAAACAAGTAATTAAAAAAAATAAGTCAATTTCTTCTTAAGAGAACAAAGATAAATTTTATTTTAGTTACTTTTTTATTAAATAATTACAATTTTTCGATATATGGAAGAATCCTAATATGAAGTAGAAAAAGATTGTTTTTTCAGTGATCTACACACTTGCCACTGTCGGTGTGAATTTACTCCTAAATTTATATCATGCTAAATATCTTGTATAAGATGAAAATTATTTTCACATATAAAACTAAAATTTAATAATTTATCAAAAAATTAAAGATTTTCTCAAGATTAGAACTCGCATTCTTCACCTTCACATGAAACATACTGAAAACCGTGCAATTTGCCGACTGAGTTATTGATTGTTGTTTTCAATTTTTATTACAAAGTGCTAAAACTCTACTTAAAGTACTAACAATTAATTAAATTTAATAATTCATGAATTAATATTTGGGAAACTGTATTAACATTAAGTGCCATCCACTATAAGTTTAAAAATTCATTTGAAAAAAAAAGTATTTTGCTCACAATTTTTTTTTAACAAATCATATAAATATATATAGCGAAATCGTGAACTAATAGTAGGAATTGAATAAATATATAATCAAGGTAAAAAATTTGAAATTGAAGCTTTTTTTTAGATTGAATGAAAATTTATTGAATATCTTTCAGAAAGGGAAGACTAATCGTTCATACGCTGAAAATATGCTCATAATGTCAAGAAAAAGGATAATTTCTGATTTTTTAAAAAAATATCAAACAAGAGAAATTAGAAAAACCCATCTTAAAAGACCTACAGATTAATAGTTAGTAAGCATATTGTCCTTTTCTTTAACATATCAACCAATAAACTCATATACTAATGAAAATCTATAATATTATCTACCAGAATGCATTAATTAGCATAATTAATATGATATTTTATCATAATTAAAGTAGTTAATACAAAACAAAGAATTTCATATCCTATTATAAGTAGTAATGAAGTAAAACGGCACGTAAAACGTAAAGTAAGAGGGATTGAAACAAAATTTGCTACAAAAATACACCCTGAAAAAAGAGATATATTTAAGAGAAAAGTAGAGTTTGAAATAAATTAATTTGGACTAAAGTGTGCAATTACGTTTTTATCATACCATCACAAAATACATATTTATATTCAACTAAAATAGAGTTATGTTCAGTAAAATTTATATTTGAAGGTCGGAGAGAAACATCTTAAGGACTTTTCTTAAAATAGTTTTTAATTATATTAAAACTACGTTAAAAAGTTCCAGTATCGTAATTTTTGAAGAAATTAAAGGAAACTGATAGTAAAGATTTTTCTCAAACATTAAAGAACTTGTATGCGCTTTTTATACTCCGAGCTTCTTAAAACAATATTCCTTTGAAAATTCAGTAAGTGTGCTTCAAAATATTTCTAAAAAATTAGCATTTCATTGGGGTTACAAAATCATACGTAGTTTTTTTCCAAATAAATTTAAACTGCGTAATAACAAAAATAATAGAAAATTCGTAAAAATTACATACATTTTAATTTTTCTTTAAATATATTTTGTTTTAAAACGTTTTTAAAGAGATTTAAGCATTTATATTTTAATCTATATGAATAAAAAATAATAAGCCTAACTAAATATTCCCCAAAATTGCCTGATACAGCCTGTTACCACAACGTTATTTAAAAAAATGTTGCAATTATGCGCTGATTGACTTCAGAAATTAAATTTATTGTAACCCTGCTGACATGAGACCAGCTATTGAAATAATGGAGCAGTTTCGTATTGAATCGTTGCGGAGGTGGTTGAACCTCCATCAAAGAAAAAGTTGGCATATGAATTGTCGTTTGATTTTAAAGAATATTGTAATGTACTTATTAAAAAATTGAAATGAAAAAAAAATCAAACTTATGGTAATTTCGATGCCGCAGTCCACTGTATCAGCAATAGCATTAACAATATAAATGATAAAATTTATATGAATAACTAACTGGTACCCGGCGCGTTGTTGCCACAGAACGAAATAATAATAAATGCAATCAATCAATAATTTGGCAATGTTTTATCAAAATAGAATGAATGGTACGACCGTATATAAAATGCGAATAAACGAATATTCATTTTTATATATTAGATTTGTGTATTATTTCAGAATCGTAAAACTTTAATATTAAATAAAATAAATTATTTATTATATCTCGTTATTCATTTATTATTCGTTCAGAATTCTCAATTTAATTTTAGAAAATGTGATTAAAATGGTTTCCTTTCAAACTGATTATATAGTGGAATAGATAATTTTTCAAAATTAAGATGGTGAAAAATTAATTTTACTACAATATTTTTGGTAGTTACTGTGGAAAACGTTAAAATTTAATTAAAATTTTAAACCTCAAGGGTTGGTCTCCCCAAAACTGTCTCGCGTGATCTGTAATAAAGTTGTTAAATCTGAAAATGTCATTTGCATACTATAGCTACAAAATATTAGCCTTTAACTTGAATTTAGCATCTTTACAGAATCTAATGCCCCATCGGTGAATTATTTGAAGATCAATCCTTGGTAAATAAATACGGTTGAGATTCGATTTTTTTTAATTTTAGATAATTGTACTATCTCTATAAACATCCCGTATGTGTAAACACTAAGCTGACCAAGTTTCATTGCAATCGGATGAACGGTTTAGGAATTCTTAAGAGACATTCATACAATCATTTATATTTACATGGAAGATTACACAAATCTAAATAATCATAATATGAAGCATGTTTTTTAAAATCTTTTTTATAAATAATAAAAAAAACAGAATGCTATATTCTACTGAAATTTATCATTAATGTTTGGCAAATTTTATTATTTTATTTATCGATTACAATTTTGATTACATTTGTATTATATAGGTTGATGGATGAGATTTACTTAATTCAATCCAATTTCTTTTTCATAATAAAAGAGTGAGGCGGCCAGATTGAAGTCGCTATTCCTAGATGCCGTTTACTCGTCTGGGAAGACTTTATCCAATTCTGACATAACAGGATTTTCTGATTTTCGGTGACGATAGAAATATTTCGAATTCTCTTAATCCAATCAGTATCTTTTCAAGTTAAGTATTAGAGTGTCAATGACGAATCTTGATATTGACAGTATTAATTTCTGTTTCCGAATAGAAATTTGCAGACTGATGATACTTTATTTAAAGAAGTATCTAGTTTTCATCTATAAAATAGTCTTATTATTGAGTCATTTGTCATTAAGAATTAGAAACTTATATAAAGTTGTCCATTCTTATCAATGTTTAAATACCAATTTACTCTCTTTCGTTAGCAATTTTCTTAAAATAAAGCAAAGCTTACTTAGCACATAAAGATGACTATGTTTTTTCTAATGGATAAAAAATGTCATTAAAGGAATTATTTGGATAACTGTTGTTCCTAACGGCACTCACCATTGGACAAGCTCATTGTTACGAAGACAGTGATTTAAGCTGATAGAGTGAGTCAATTTTTGTAGTAGCTTCATCTAGAGTCAAGAGTAAGTCTTTCTCACTCATGCATCCCAACACCTTTTATGAGACGGATTTCACTCCTACAATTCATTCGCTCAACCACAGATCATAATTTAGACCTGAATCAGAGAACGATCGCCACTGAACTAGTACCCCCAGTGGTATTACTCTCGATATGGAGGACTTTGTGACCAGACAGATTTATACGTGTGCCATTTACCACCAAACAAGGGGAATATTTGCCTGGCGTGTTGGAACTCGCCACTTAACGGACACTATTCCAATACTCTGTCAACACTTCTATCTCTACCCTTTTTGGATAACTAAAATGATATGCTATTCTTTCTGTAGCAAAATATATATTTAATTATAAGCTCAAAAATATTTCAGAATGATTGAAATACCAATTCATATGGTATTAAAATATGGTCATTTGTTTTTCCGAGAAATTAATGTAGTTTACTATCTGATTTCTATTATTTCAAAATACTGTACGATATCCTCACTCTACCAACATTTTACTTGTTTGGATCTTATTTTTTCTCATTTGTTTCAGTAGTGATAACTGTTTAGAGGGACAAACAGTTCATTTTTAAGATTTTCATTATTTCATTAAAATATTCTTACAATTCCATGCATTTTAACTTAAAAATGAAAAAAAAAAACCCAGAAATAACTAAATTTATCTTAGTTTTTTTGATATGAGAAATTATTACTTTAAGTAACAATAAGGAATTTATTTGAAATAAATGAAAATTAGAGTAATTTTCAAAAGAAGATGTGGTATAAAAATTATATTATTGTTCCAGAAATAGTGAAAATTAAGAAATTCATTGCAATTTTCCCATGTTTAGTGCTAAATAGCGAATCAGATTTTAAAATATACAGATTTCCTAGAAAAAAAAATATTTAAAGAAAATTCTAAAGTTTGCTTGATCTGTTGTGAGCTTTATTTTCAGATTTGAAATAGATAAGTTAAATTTCATTATAAAAAGGATGCTAGATCATTGATGACTCTTTTTTCGTTATAATTGTATGGAATTAGACAAGATCCTCTTCAGCATATGAAATTGAAAAATACACTTTAATAAGTAAATAAATCGTTCGCTTGGAAATTTTGATGTATATGTATGAGAATTGGTGATCTGATCAACAGTCGGTAGTGGCTGTCTAAAATCGTCTGCAAGCAACACACCTATATGCCTATATTTCCGCCTGGTTGCCACGGATGTCTTATAGGCTGTGGTTTAACGCCTATGTACTTTCTAGTCCCAAACTATTAGCTGACACTGATACAAAAGTATTTACCGGCCACTGTTTTTGGTGATATTGCACGTTGAGGCATCTTCACTTGCAAAATTGAACGGCAATTTGAAAACAGAATGTGCAGACCGGCCAATATTAATAAAAGTTGTAGCAATGTCAACGGAATCTACAGACAGAGCTCTCTTGTGGCTCATGCGAAGTTGGGCTAGCAGGAGATTCAGCACAAACGTCTTATCTGTAGCCCCTGGAGCGTCAAGAACGAATAATCTCTGCTTTCCGTTATTTACTAGGTTCAGAATCGTTTCGTAAATTTCACGCTGCTGGGAAGTAATCGAAATGTAATTTCATGAGTCTGTGCTAAAACCGAGGTGTTTTAGTTTAGCTCTTTTATAACTTCACTTGTAATTCCATTCTTGTAATACCCCCCGTACGGGTAGGCTATATCTTCTGATAAAGCGTCCTTGTATTTATCCCACAGCTTGAGGGGGTTTGATAGTCCGGAAGTGCTCCCTAAAATTGCAAATAGATCTTTTAGCTGTTTTCATAGTCAGAGTTTTCTTACTTCTCTTCGAAAGATTAGATGTGTGTTTTCTGGGATTTATAAGAACTTTTAAATAATGACAAATCAAAAAGCTTAAAACTAACCTGAAAGCGATACATAAAAAGTACAAGCATATGCAAAAATATATATAACAAACAGAAATACAATTTAATAACAAAAACACACAAAATAACCTAAACAAAATTTATTTACGTTGTATTCCCGAAGTAAAAGAAAACAGCAAATCAGGTCAATGTTCCTTAATAATCAAGTCAAGTCTATTTTATATATCTATCGAGATTGAGATAGCCCCAACAGCATAATTTATATAATGTTTTAACTTTTAATTTAAATAAAAGCACAGTTATAAACAATAACGAGTGAACTTTCAACGCCAGTTGGCGTCAGACAAATGCGTGATTTTCCTACGCCAGCTAGTTTAACGTAGAGCAGATAATAAATTTTTGATTTCCTTTATTCTGTATTATTCTAATTTAAAAGTACTTTAGAATGAATACGAACGATCGATTAATTAACATTTGATTTTAAATACATCACACACTAAGAAAAAGAATTAAATTAATTGAAATAATCGTTCGAAATTCTGCTAAACCTAACCTCATTGTTATTGAGAAAAAAAAACTGAAGCCTTATTTTTCTTTGGCTGGAATTGATCTCAGCGTTTTGACGCTAAAGTTAGTTTTCAATAAATAAATAAAAAATAATCACTTAATTAACCGGAATAAAAAGTGACATATGTTATATTTCTGGCTATATTCTAGCTTTGTGCTAAATTTCATTCAATTATGTTCAGCCATTCTGGCATGATTGACTAACATCCAAACTTCCACATTTATAATATTAGCATAAATATATATATTTAATCTTTTTGTCTCTTTGAAAGTCAGCTGAGTGAACTATCCGGAAATAGTTAAATTCAGCATTATTATGGTAGTGAGGAAACGAAAGAGGCATGAAGAATGAATTGAATTCGTCTCACCAATTTTAGATAACCATTGGAGACAAAATAGGAAAAAGACTTATTACATCTTAAATCTCAGAAAAGTAATGATTGATATTAGAATATATTGGTTATTTCAATATCAATAAGCGAAATATTGGAATAGACGCAATAAACATAATTTGAAGAAATTTTTAGAAAGTTATTAAACAGAAAAAATGTTGCAATCGAATAATTTAAATATTCATTATTTTTCAAACATTTAATGATCTGCGAAAAATTAAACTGTTTAAAAAATAGCTGGTAATACTATATAAATGCGATAGGAAAACTTGCAAATTTTCACTTTGCATTTAATTGAATGTTTATATTAATAAACAAGAAAATATATTCCAGAAATAATTAAGGGTAAACAACTATAAATTTTTAAATAGAGTGATACGCTGGAGAAAATTATATAAAATATTGAAAAGTTAAATTGTAAATGATTTATTCACAAACTGAACCAGAGAGCGACTTGGTGTTTCTGAAACTCTCTACAATATCCATTAGCCAATTACATCAGTCAGTTTCCCATCAACTAAATGATTATCCAAAAGAGACTAGAAATGTAGTCTATTTGGATAACCAGATAATTGTCTATGGTCCATTATTAAACAAATCTACCAATAGTTTGATAATTTTCTATACAATAAGTGAATTTTTTTATCCATTCTAAACAACAAACAATCAATTCCACCCTTGAAAATGAGCCCACATATCTATTAAGATTTATGATTTTGAATGTCACAAAGTCTCAAGTGTAGACGAAATATTCCTCATAAGATTTTAAATAAAACCATAAAAAAAGAAACTTTGAATTTGATTTGTACATTGGCATTTTATAATAACTACTAAATAAAAATTGCATGCAGATAACTTTTTTTGTAATTGAAGGGATATCTTTTTCTTTCCTTTTTTTGTCTACAAATTTTATAATATAATAATATGTATACAAATATTATATATATATATATATATATATATATATATATATATATGCACTGAAGTGATAAAAGTCATGGGATGACTGTTATCGTGTCGGTCCTCCTTTTGCCCGGCGAAGTGCAACAACTCGACTTGTCATGGAGTCCAAAAGTCGTTGGAAGTCCTCTGCAGGAATATTGAGCCATGCTGTCTGTATATACGTCCATAATTGTGAAAGTGGGGATGGTGCAGGAGTTTGGGCACGAACGGACCTTTCGATGATGTCCCATAAATGCACGATGGGATTCATATCGGGTGATCTAGGTGGCCAGATCATGCGCTGAAATTGTCCGGAATGTTCTTCAAACCAATCGCGAACTGTTCTGGCCCGATGACATGGTACATTGTCATCCATAAAAATCCCATCGTTGTGTGGGTACGTGAAGTCCGTGAATGGCTGCAAGTGATCTTCAAGCAGCTGAACATAACCATTTCCAGTCAATGATCGGATCAGTTGCACCAGAGGACTGTGTCCATGCCATGTAAAAACAGCCCACATCATTATGCAGCCACCACCAGCTCGAACAGTGCCTTGCTGACAGTTTGGGTCCATAGCTTCGTGGGGTCTGCGCCACACTCGAACTCTACCATCAGCTCGTAACAACTGAAATCGCGACTCATCTGACCTCGCCACGGTTTTCCACTGGTCTAGGGACCAGTCGATATGCTCACGAGCCCAGGAGAGTCGCTGCATGCGATGTCGTGCTGTCAGTAAAGGCACTCGAGTCGGTATTCTGCTGTCATAGCCCAAGGAAGACAAATTTCGCCGCACAGTCCTATCGGATACGTCACTCGTACGCCCCACATTGATTCCTGCAGTTATTTGACGAAGTGTTGCGTGTCTATTAACATTAACCATTCTACACAGATGTCGGCGGTCTCGGTCGTTAAATGCAGGTGGTCGGCCACTGCGCTGTCCATGATGGGATGTGATGCCTGAAATTTCATACTCTCGGCACACTCTTGATACGGTGGATCTCGGAATGTTGAATTCACTAACTATATCCGCAATGGAATGACCCATGCGTCTAGCTCCAACTAACATTCCACGTTCAAAATCTGTTAATTCTCGTCGTTCTGCCATAAATCACGAAAAACCTGTTCACATGAATAACTTGAACACAAATGAAAGCTCTGGAAAACGAACTGCGCATTTATAATTTTTCACTGCGATACTACTGCCATCTGTATATTTGCATATTGCTATCCCATGACTTTTCTGAAAACAGATTTATTGAAAAAAAAATGTATGTTTTAAAATAATAAATTTGGATAGACCAAATACAACTTTTACAAAAACAAAAGACTTCTTCGACAAAAAAAATTACAATTGAAAATTAGGCTCAGTCTCACTAACAGAAGAGTTCCCTTTTAGAATTGCGTTTTGTGGTAGTGGTGGGACTAATCCCCATCTGGTCTCGCTGAACTAGACCAGATCCATGAGGTTAAAAATTTCTAAAACGTCCAAAAGCAGATGTGGACTTTTCATAGCCTCTTCACATGGAAATCCCAGGCATTTCAAAATGTGCTGCAGGCAAAGGGAAGCATTGTTGCATTTGGGACATAATGGATATTTTCTTTAACCGTCTTCAAAATTCAACCACTTTAAGAGGCCAGTAGAGAGTCGAGACAGTGTCGCCTGATATGCTCTGGAACCCTTCAATGTCGTTGCGCCTCCAGGATGTCTTTGAAAGTACCAAGGGTGAGCCCTTTTGTATACGCTGGTATTTAAAAGTGGAAAATCATATCCACTGATGGCATGGTACAATGAATCAATGCAAGAAGATAAAGAATCAAAGATCTATGAATCGACGATGATATATTTTTCTAACTCATGAAAATTTTTTCACCTTTTATTTTTTTAAAATTAACATCGGATAATTTTATTCGACATTTTGATGAAACATATTAAGCCAAATTAATAATTGAGAAAAAAATACTTTGGAAACAGAAATTATAAATTTGAAGCATCTAAAGACGATATATTTTTAATGATTTTGTAAAATAAAAAAATTGCACTTAAATATTTCTCTTTAAGATAATTAACCATGTTTAAAGAGGCAATCGTTATCTAAGCAAGGGGATTTTTTTAATATAAAGATTTAAACATCAACTATAGAATAATTATATTTATAAAACCTGTAATGGATTAAAAATATAATTTTAAAAGGAATATAGTCGAATGACGAAGGTTTCTTAAGTTTAAAATATTCATGGTGTTCTTCTTTAGGACTAATACAAGGTTGTATTGTAAGGAAGGGCTATTTTTAAAACTGTTGCTTATTTTTGTAGATGCAGAAAATTATGTTTCTTTAACAACTTTTCATGATGATGACGAAAAATTGCAAATATACTGAGAATGGGGTAAGATTATTAAGAGAATATAACTTCAAATCGAATGACAAACTTAAGACATCTATAACACATGCAGAAAGGAAATGATATGATTTGCTCCTTAGCTTAATTTAAGTAATGGAATTTAAAATTCATATGCTTTTCTTGCAAACTTTAAGATATTATCTTAACATATTAGGTATTAAGATATTATCTTAAGAAATTATCTTTGATCTTACTTCGAGAGTCATAATATTCATGGATAATATTAATGATAATATTACTCATTTGGAATATAAAATTAAGAGATGTATTCAAATTTTAAATTCCGAAAATGTTTTACTGCGATTTATTTGTTACCATAAAGTCTTTCAATGGGAATGTCAAACCTTGATTTATAGGGAGGGTATGACAAAAAATGAAGTAATAAGTTAACTCTTGCTGCAAACTTAATCTAAAAAGAGTGTCATTTTCAGAACTTGTATTTAAGAAATGAAATAAGCATACAATATGATATTTTCTATAAAGATAGAGGATTCTGTAAACTTTTAAAATAATCCTCTCATTAATGCTAATAGTCTTTATGACAGACATTGTATTATATATTAAGGTTACGAATTGGTTCAAATACCTACATTCTAAACTGTTAGTAGTAGACATATAATAGGGAAAATGTATAGAGTGTATTAAATAACACTATTTAATACGACTGGAACTGATAAATGCTCGGATGAGTAGCAAATTTTATATTTTTATAAAGACCTTCGGTCATACGAATCAAATTCAATAAAATATTGTTAGAGTGCTAACTTTTACATAAAATAATAAGTACATTCTATTTTAGTTAAAGTTAAGTGAATATAGAGTATTTAAATATCATTAATTCATAAACATTTTAGACAACTCCACCGATCATCTCAAAGAAGATATGTCAGTCAGTACCTGAATTTTCACAATGCTGATAATATAAAATTATGAATTTTAAATCTATCTTCTGCTATTATGATCTCCAATTTCAAATTTAATATTTTATAGTTATTTTATTTTAATTTTATTCTACTTTTTTATTTTACATTTATACTTTATAATTATTTGATTATTACTGATTTATTTTAATCAGTTTTCCTCAACTTCTTAACAAATTGGGTTCTCTTACAAGGAATTAAATATTGAATGATTGATTTATATTCTAAAACTATTTTTCTGTTTTCACCGATTACATAGATATTCACTTCGTAATTTTAATTTATTAGAGAAATGAAAAGAAATAGATCATAAAATTCCAAATTTATTAAATAAAAAGGTAAATTGAATAAGCATACTTACTAAATATTATTTTAAAGAAATTTATTTATTATTTATTTTAAATTAATATCATCGTATCTGCAGAATTACTTTTTACAAACTTTGTAAAACTTTGAAACCATTTCTTTTGCTACATAAAAATGGTATAAAAGAAACAAATAAGCCTTAGATATAAGAGTGCATATTGCTTTTGAATTTCAATCTTTAAAAAAAAATGACAATAGACTATTTCTCGTTTGACGTGCTGAAGTAATATAATGTTTCGCCATGTTTTCAAAATAGATAGTCAATTTTCTTGAGAAAATCGTGACTTGACTCTTGTTTCAGTTTCTCATTTCAAATATCTAGAAGGACTTCTAGAATTAAATAAGAGAAGAAAACTACGCGCATATAAATAATTCAGTATTTAGTGAGAATTTTAACAAGAACAGAATATAAAATTGTTAACAGAAAATTAAGTTCTAATCAGCTTAAATCAGTTTGCAATCAATAAAAAATCAGCGTTTTAATTTTCTTATTGACAGAAACATGAAGAAATCAACACTTGGAAAAATATTCTATAAAATCTATTACAATTAAACGTGAGAGTTTAGAGGTTAATACTATCTATGTTTTAACTATTCACAATCCAAATCATTTTAGAATTATCAGATTTTATATTTATTTCTTTTGAAGGTATAATGCAGTAACTTGGAACGACATTTTGGTATCCCACAATATCTCAGAAAATACTTATAGTTTTGGCATGAGCGTTTTGAAAATAATGTTTTGCCTTGAGATTTCTGGAGTTTCAAAATGCGTAGGCAACAAATTGGCAATTCATCGCATTTGAAGGATAAATTTGTAGCTTTTAGGGCTTTTAGAAAATAATACAGATGAAAGATACGTTTGGCGATTTATTGGCAACTAAAGCTACTACTTGATTTCCAAATTATTTATTTTTTGAATTCTTACGAATTGTCTTAATTAAGCCATTAACCAATTTAAACTTGTTTGAAATAACCACGAAACTATCAGATTACGTATCTGTCAACATTTTTTTTTCTCAACCAAGGTTCTGTTGTTTATATTGTATAAACATCTTGCATAAAATTGTCTAACTTTTGTCTAAGAGCACTCACTTATATTTGACTTCAACACTAGTCTTTATATTATACTAAATAAAAAAGTTAAATGTTTTTTTTTCATCCTAAACTTATATTCCAACTTTCCCTCACACTCTTTATTTTGCCCTATTATTTCTATTGAGCTATTAAACTGTATTCATGTTTCGAGGAATTTGTTTAAAGCAACTTTATATGTAAATAAAAAGGATCCGTAGAAACCCTTAATTTCCAGATTTCTTTAATGTTTTATGAAAATTTAGATTAGTTAAAATTAAATCTGTCAGTAGTAATACATTTTGCAGCTGAGATTTAAAATATACTCCTAAAAATTATTTATTGGGTTGTTCAGGAAATAATTTCATTCTTTCCCGACAGAGGGTTTAATTGTACTTTTTACACCCAACTTCATTGCTTAGGCCGCATAATCATTATATGTTATGAGAGCTGATGTAGCATGGATTGTGTGTAAAAAAGACCAATTGATTCTAAGCAATCGTTTTTGGTTGGTGCCCTTTTAAATATTTAGAGAATTAAGTAGCATTTTCGTCATATTTTACTGTTTTAAAATAGAAAAGGTAAAAGTGCTGTTCGAGTCAAGAAGAAACTAACAGATGTGCATGGATAAGATGTCTTGACAGTAAGCCAGAGCCCAAAATGATTTGCAAAATTTCGGTACGCAATTTTGATGTCGAAGACTGCAGTGTCACCACTGCCACCTATGCATTAATTAATTAAATTACGATAAAATATTTTTAAAAGCATTTGGTTATTTGGAACTATCTGCCTATTTTTTACAAGCAGGAATTATAAATAACTTCCTATACTTACCATTATACATAATATATTATCTAGTCGCAGATTAATTGCTTTAGAAGGGAAAAAAAATTCTCACTGGAAGTTGGAAGGCAAAAGTAGATTATTTTGTATTTAAAGGTACTATCTGACAACATAAATGCTTCTAACTTCTAATATCGATGCCATAAACAGCCAATATTAGGGCTTGAAAATTTCTTTTATCCCCAAACTTCAAAGATATCGCATCAAGAAACTTTAAGTAATTGTCCGTTTTATTGATGCTCTAATCAGATTCATTTTTTTAAATCGTCAGTACTGAGAAAATTATAAGAAAATTAAAATTCCAACCCTCCAACCATTTTCTCTTCCCCTTTTGAACAAGACTAGCCGTTTGAGATCTAGTTTGATATTTTTTCATTTCTAACAAAATATTTCACGTCAATATCCAAATGAAATTACTCTGGCTATTCTGTTCACGAAATAACATGGGCATAAATTTTTGAGTGAAGAGTAATTTTGAGTTCTATGGACCAGGATCGGTGATGAACTGAAGCGATTTTCTCGAAGTTTTGTCATAAGAACCATCGTAACAGCTATCATCCTACTCATAAACCTAAAAATATTTTCAAAGCCACACAGCTTCTTTTTCATCAAAAATAAATACAATTAGCAGGTTTAATCAACATATTATTTGTGATAATTATCATGAGTGCTTTCACAAATTTTGCTGCAGATTCTTAGTTGTGAATTGAAATAAAAATAATTCAGCTTCTAGTTTCATGCTGCTTAATATTTATATCTAAATTTCTCATTTTTCTGTTTCTTTAAGTTAACAGCACTTTACACTTCAGGAAACTCGATTCCGAGTTTGTCTTTCCGTATTCATTTTTCGTATGCCAATGGGTAATTAGTATTTTCCATTAGGGAATAAACGACTATTAAACGAAAATGCTAACAAAAGCATAAACACCCATTAGAAATTTTCAAGTGTCACTTCCACAAGCCAGACGCATTATTAATTTTATAATGGGAAAATTCAAATGTAAATGGGATGCTTTTGCATTTGAGATTTACCCTTTGGGTAAATATAGATGATTCTGAATAAACTAGGACCATAAACAATGAGAAAATGATGGTGGAATTCTAGATTTATGCCTTGGAGAAAGGGAAATGTTCTTTTAAGTGTTTATGGAACGCATTAATTTGGATTAAATATAATTCCCTATTTCCCTATTTTATTCCTTTATTCTTAGAACAAAATTAAAAGTTTGGATTGAAAGTGGAAATATTTGATGTGAAGGAAACAGAAAATGGGCAGTGATTTTCAATAGTGACAATTACATTAAATGTTGACAAATGGGAAATAATACTTTACATCGAGTTCTCATTCACAGTATTTGGAATGTTTTAAAATGAAATAGAAAATAATATTATATATTATAAATAACCAACCGGTACCCGGCGCGTTGCCGCTGCAGAAAAAAAAATAATTTTAAGTGCAATCAATCATAATTTAACAATGTTTTATCGAAAAAGGATGAAGGATATGCCAGTATATAAAATAAGAACAAACAAATATTTATTTATATATTTTAGATTTGTATATTCTTTTAGTATTATAATGTTTATTGTTCTTTCGGAATGGTAATGAAAGAAACTGTTTATTGTATTTCGTGACTTTTTTATATTCGTTGAGAAATCTCAAATTTACTTTTAGAAAATGTGATTAAAATATTTTCTTTTAAAGCTGATTAAACATAGAAATATATTTATCCCATGAAATCGTCAATATAGTTGAAAAGATAATTTTTGAAAATTAAGTTGTTGCTAAATTATTCGTACTACAATAGTTTTGGCGGTGACCACGAAAAACGCTAAAATTTAAAAATTCCACAGTTTTTTGCATAATCTGTAATAAAGTTATTATCTCTAAGAGTGACCTGCATGATCTTCACGTATTACATCAACAAAATATTAACCTGTAACTTGGATTCAGCATTTCTAGAGAATCCATTGTCTTCTCGACAAGTATTTGGAGATTAATCCTTTGTGAATCAATGAAATTGAGATTCAATTTTTTTTTTCGAATTTTAAATAATTGTACTACCCTTATAGCCATCCCGTAGGTGTAAACAATAAGTTGACAAGTTTCATAACAATCGGTTGAGCGGTTTATGAAGGCATAAGACATATGAGACAAACATTCATTTTTATTTATATAGAAGATTATTAAATGTTCAAAAAAAAAGAACAATAGCGCACTTTAATTTTTATAAATCAAAATATTATTGAAGTTTACTAAAGTATCATATGTAAAAACATTCTTTATGAAAAACATATATAAGGAATTTTCGACATTAAGGTTCTAAATACTAAATTATTTTGTCTGTGTACTTCATTCTAAAATGACGTAAAGAACCAGAAATAGTGTGTCTTTAGTTTAAGTAATTGACTTCACTTGACATTAAACGTGTAGTTAATTATCGATATCGTATCTGATATTTATTTAATCCGATATGTAAGTATAAGCATTAAGACATGATATAAATATGTATCATTATGTTTGTGCAGTCGGTCGTGGTGGTCTGAGGTCCTGTAACAATCGTCTTTGCATTTATAAGTTTTTCAGTCACATCAGTAAATAGTTCGTGAATTATATTATATTGCCTCTAATTAAATTGTGTTTAGTTTAAACTTTTCGTTTTGTCGACCCAATCTTCGGAAACTTTTATTTGTCATCAATTCCACTGCAGTTACTCTATTCATCATTTTACAACTCTACAAGAAATATGCTTTCTTTTTTATTATATTATTATATTACATACACTAACTTGAATTTTTCGGAAGTAAAAAAATGAAATTAAAGAAGGGTTCTTTTGTTCTCTGATAGATTTTAATGCTTTCGAGTTTGAAAGAAAAATCAGCAGATACTTAGACTTTCCTTAACAGCTGACTCAAAACGGTTATTTTTATGAAATAAATAATAAAAAAATTCAGCATTTGTTTTATTTTTAAACAACACTAATGCTTGAAGCAGAGATTCGTACCGGAAAACTTCCCATCTAAAAAATTAACAATAACAGCAATAAAAATAAAACAATGATGGTAATGAAACTAAGCTTGTTCTATGAAAGATAGTGATAGTGTGTTAGTGTTCCAACAGCAATGAGTGTCGACAAATAAAGCAGTTTGAAACTGTCTGACTCTGATAAAATTGCCTTTTTTTTATCTCTCGAATGCTACATTTATCTTGCATTCGAGAAATTGGAATAATTATTAAAAACTTTATTTATATATACCTTACTTATACTGAATAATTTTATGATTGGATTATGCAAACGTAGTAAACTTTTCTTACTAGCTTCTTTTATCATTTTCTCTGATTGAATTATAAGCATAAAGTAATTTTTTTCATTTTTGTGAAATAAGTGAATAAGTATTCAAAAAAATGTTTCAAATAAAGATTTTAGTTTATTAGATTACATGATTTGTTTTAAATGACTGATAAATTAGTAAATTTCAGATATAAGTTACAAATACCATATACAAATGCCAATTCACTTTCTAATTTTTATAATTGAATGGCAAATATAAAACAGTCTTTTCAACAAATGTTTAATATTATTTTACTATTTTTGGGCAATAAGAAAGTCATACATATACAATAATATACATAATGACAATAACGTTGTCATTATGTACATTGACGGATGGTATATTTTTTTGTAGTTCTAATTTAAAAATAATTAATTGTAGCAAAATATAGTTGTAATATATATTTTTTTAAAATTAGAATTTGATTTGTTATAACTCTAATTTTTAAAAAAGACTGGAAGATTTTCTTTTATTTTTGAGATTTCGTTATATTATTTCCCTTTTTTGCCTCTTGAAATATTACCTTTGTGATATATCGAATAATATAAACTTAATCCAATCCTCTCCTTCCAATAAAAGAAATGATGTCACCTAAATCTTATACTATATCCCAAATGCCTTTTGCTTTTCGCCCTTCAAGACAAATTTGATCCAATACAGAACCATTTCTGCTCCTACCTAACAAGATCTCGTAACTCTCAGTGGCGTAAGTAATATATCCAAAATTCCTTATCCAATCAGTGTCAGCGGGAGCTAAGTATCGAGTAGTGATTGCAAACCCTAGATATTGACACTGTTGAACTCACTTTCGTACATCTCTGCTGGAAGGTCCGAAGAGGAGTGGAGTGACTGAGGAATCATTTTGTGAGTCTTTCTTCGAATAAAGGACTTGTTCTCAGTAGGGAAAAAGTTGTTCCCTGCTCTTCGAGATTCTATTCACTTAGGATATGAAAGTTCTGAAGACGATCTTAAGGTTCAATGATCAATATATATTGTATAGATTTCTTTTCTGGCACTGTGGTATCCTTATGGTAACAGAAAACTTCATCTTGTGTCGAAAGTTGATATTATTGTTAGAAAAATAACCAAATATGGATTTTTTGTATGATTGTTTGTTATAAATGATTCAATAAGGTTAAACTCCTTTTTAATTCTTTCATATAATGATTAAACAAGCAATTTTAATAGTCTCTACTGAAAAAATGTTTTGTAAAATAATTTACTATTGAATATTAAAATGAAATAATGTATATTATTTACCAAGGACTTGAAATAAAATTCTTTATTACTCTCCTCAAGTTATTTAATACGATATCAGTATATTTATGATAATATAATTATATACTAACTAGCTGGTACCCAATGAGTTGGAAAAAATCTATAAAACAATTATCTTGTTTAATTAAAGATGATAGAGTTAATGATATTTACTTTCTTGCCGGTAAGGAATGCATTCATTGAAATCGATGGATATAAAATCAGAAGCATAAATAATAATTACTCTTTTTTAATTAATCTACTAGCTATTGCCCGCGATTCTGTTCGCGTGAAAATTTTGATGCATATGAACGAAAATCTATCATACAATGATAAATAAAAAATAAAAAAATTAAACCCAACATAAAATTGATACATTTAAAATTGTAAACATATACGAAAAATATGTAACATAAATGCAATTTAATAACAAAAACATGCAACTAACGTAAAAACTATTTATATTGTATACTTAAAATAAAACAAAACAGCAAATCAAGTCAGTATTTCTTTAAAATTAGATCAAATCCATTTTATTTATTGATCGAGATTGAGATAGCTACAACAGTATTATACACATATATTTTTAATTTTTAATTTAAATGAAAACACAGTTGTCATCACGCGCAAAAACAGTTGATGTTTCGAAATTCATGCGTGAACTTTACAGGCTTCTACATCAGAAGATGGGATGTATCAAACTTTACGCTCATTGGTTATTTAGCAATATGATTTGGACGGTTGTTTATGGAGGAAAGACAAATATTTATTTAAATACTGTTTTCAAAAAAAAAATGCTTGCTACATAATTTGCACATGTTATCTATTTCACGTTAGTAAGATCGAAGACAAAAACAGAAATACTCAATGGCTACCTTTTTTTTAAAAGTCCATATGAATTGCTTGCCAACCTTCTATGGTTGACGATCTTCAAGTGACGTCATATCAGCAGCCAATCAGCGTCAGGCATGAATTCCCACCTTTTTTCTGAAACAGGCGTTGCACTTCGCGAACTTTCAAAGCCAGTTGGCGTAACGCACATGTCTGACTTTCCTACACCAGTTGCAGTAATACAATGCAAATTAGAATTTTTTTTTTATTTCCTTTGTTCTGTTTTCTTTTAATTTAAAAGCACTTTAGAATGAATATGAAAGATTGATTAATTAACAACATTTGATATTAATTACATCAAACACAGAGAAAATTAATAGAATCGTTTATAATAATTGGTCGAAATTCTTTTAAGCATCACCTCAATTTGTTGGGGGAAAAATCTGGAGCCTTATTTATCTTTGGCGGTATTTGGCCTCAGTTTTTTGGCACGAAAGTTAGTTTATATATGTTTTTTAATTAACCACTCAATTAACCGTAAGGAAAAGTAGCTTATGCTCTATTCCTGACTATAATCTATCTTTGTGCTAAATTTCATCCAATTCTGTTCAGCCGTTCTGTCGTGATGCAATAACAAACATCCATCCAAATATCCAAACTTTTACATTTATGTATTAGTATAAATTCCACAAACAGCTATTTGTTTTTATATTTTAGATTTATGCATTCTTTTAGGATTCTAAAGCTTGGTGTTGTAACATTCCCAGTCCCCCTTTAGTGATATGTAATATGCTAAATTAATTTCTTCTAAATTTTTTAAGTAAATCTTATGATAACTATTAGCTTGAAACTGTTATTTATAATTCCCCAATTTAATTTAAAATAAATTAACAAACTTATCTTTATTAACAATAAAGATGTATCTATGTGCGTGTTGGCACTCTACAACTACCGAATTGGGTATAAGATGGATGAGGGGAATGTACACCTTTGCTGTGATTTTTAATTTTAATTATAATTTCAATAAATTTAAAATTAGGCTGATTGTTTGCCTTTTCCCGAGAAAACTTTAAAATATATTATCGCACAAAAGATTACCTCGTTTCAAAATTAAAAAGAAATGCCTTTTTATTATAGAAATTTAATAACAGCGCAAATTTAATTTTTTGTCTAATTTCCATCTATATATTACATTTTCGCCATGAAATTAAAATTGTTCTTATTGTTTCGTGAACTATATTACCGAATAAAATAAAATAAAACTATTACTTCAGAGTCATTTAATCACATTATTAAAAGCTGAAGAAAGTTTTAGTCTGTAGTTTACGAAACATGTAAAATTGGAATGTAACATTAGAAAAGTTGAATTACATTTTTGCGCTTTTAAGGATGCCGTGACATCATGGAACTTTCCTTCATTAGAATTTTCATGTATATAATGGGGATTTCAAATGAAGGTAATTAAAGTTACTTACGCTTAATTTCTGACAGTTTTACCGTACCATGTGTATGAAATTTTATAAATGATTTTATGTAAGATTATACTGCAATTAACTGTAGCTAAAACCCTTTCAGAAACAAATAGTTGCCAACGGTGTCTAGGGATGAATAAATTAAAATTTGAATTAAAGATGCACTTAAAACTGCAAGAGGGCCACATAATAAAAAACCTATTTCTAGCATTTTCTCAAATCAGTTTTTCCTTATTAATTTGAATAATAATTTTTCTACATGTAATTTTTTTATTGTAAGTTTGATTCTCATGAAATTTTGTATTTTGTATCGAGAAAAAAGAATTAAATATATGTTAGATTGAGATAAAATAAATATTCCTAAAAAAGTAAAAAAAAATAATATAATTATAATATATTAAGTGTTGGTGCTTAAATGTATATTAAATAAATGTTCTGGTGTACAGTTGTTGGTGTTCCTTCCCTGCACTAATTATGGAGGACCGTGCTGGAAGAAATCTAAGTATTTTTGGTGCCTTTGAGGCTTTAGGGCAGATGATATTGTCCAAATAGATGATTCTGCAAATATGTTAATATCAAACTTGTGTTGCATATTAGACGAGATTGTGATCTGGAAATTTTCGAATGACCAAATATTCATATTGTTCATGTTGAAGACAACTTATCTTGTAAAGCACTCTTCATCTGAGAATAAAATACTACCAGAAAAGGGCACATCTTCCTGTGTGGCATAAAGCATCCAGTGTGCGAACTCCATCTAGTTTGGTATTTTGCATTGAAAAATGTTACCCCGACCCAATGTTTTATGGTAACTGTTCATCTACTTAGTGCCTATCATTCTTGCTATCAATTTATCTTTCGAATCTTTCAACACTCTGCGAATATCGGTGCTGATATTGCAACGATGTTTTCTGCAGCGCATTTTAGTTTTCCTTGAATATCTTTAAACCTTCGAAGTTCTCACACTACCCCTTTACATTAAAGGAAAGAATATAAAATTCCTTACATTTTAAAGCTCTTATTTTTATTCAAGTTTTGATACTTTTTTTATATATTGGTTCTAAATTACTTTTTCGTTTCCAGTAATTTAAGACCCCCACCCCAGATCATCAAATGTGAATGTTACGAGCATGAAATAAAACTTTTAAAAATGAGCTTTTGTTTTTTTAAAAATTCATAGTTGAAGCATTATTTCTTATTTTTTCTGAATTTTTTACATTTTCCAACAGTTTTCAAACTTCTTTTGTGTTTCTTTGCAATTTTACCCACTGTACATCTTTTGGGATCCCCTGTTGTATGGTGATTCTTTATCATTCTGAGGCCTTCTATCACCCTTATAATTTGCCGGTCAAATTCGATAATACCTTGTATAAACATATACACAATGCAGTAAATAAATTTCCTTTATAGAAATTTCGTTCAATATGTTGTTGCTTAATTATTTACATTTATAAATATTTGTTCTTTTTAATAGAAATTAATATTGCGATTTTAGATCAACAATTGTTTTTAGTTTCAGCCATTAATAGTTTCTGATTGTATATAATTTATTCTGCTGATGTTCTTAAAAATCAAAAATCAAATACTTTCCATTTGACTTATAATTCCATACTTTCGTTTTATATAAAATCTTCCATTATCGATATATTTAAAAACTCAGTTAATCAGTTAATTATTTACCACTCGATTTCCAGGAATTCGGTCTTAAAAATCAATAAAATTATCGTTCATGCGTAAGAGCTTGAATATTAAAGACAGAATCCAGATGCTCCTGGTGGTGAAATACATAAATTAATTATGGCAAATATGACAGACTTCACCATTATGTAGAAATAAATTAGTTCATCACACCTAAACTCACTAGTAATTTATTTGCTTATCAGACACATTGAGTAGAATAATTTAATTTGATAGTAATTTGGTAAATTCAGAAAGTTCGAAATGTAGAAAAAAATTATGGTACTCGTTTATTCTCATGATTAATAGCATTTTTAACTGTTACTAAATGGCTCAAATTTTGATTTAACACCCATGTTTATATGTTATTAACCATGATTATTGAAAATTTGGTAAATGCTGAGGAATTAACCATTCATGAGATTTAACAAAATTAAAAAAATCGCGATTAATTTGTTTTCAAAACAGCAAACAATTAGTGTATTCGTTTATTAAGCCATTGGTATGGTTAAGAATAAATAGAATTAATGGCCGTGATATGGTTAAGAATAAATAAAATTTATTTGGGCGATTCGAAACAAGAATTGTGTTGTTTCTGGCATTCAAATTTAATTTTGTCCAATACTTGCCACTACAACTACCCCTCCCCCAAGTGAGACACTGCGATAAAATGTGTTTCACTGATAATGTGCCAGTTAACGAATTTCATATCTAGCTCTTGTCAGACGTGTTAAGACACAGCGGGTAATGGCGCAAACCTGATTTTTTAAAACAATTTTGGGATTTCAGCAGTCTGGCTTTTCAAACTTTTGGCGCAATTTCGGTTTCAGAACCATTGTCAGAGAAATAGGGTTTTAATCTGTCTACAGAAATATAAACGTTTCTATAACAGCAATGTTAACGTCAAAACAGTATCCCTGATATGGTTCATGGTACGGTGATTGTAGACTTTGACGAACATTGCCAGTACAAACGAACTCATAAGAACAACTTTCAATGAGTTTGAACGAACACATAAGAGCAACCTTCAATGTGTTTGAAGATAAAATGTTTCTGTTTTGAGTTGTTACCTTCAAAAATTAAAATTGGTGCAGTGAACATAGATTATGTGTCCTATTTTTGAACTGGAAATAGATATGAAAATGAGCCGTAAATTTCAAATGAGCGTAATTGCGATATAGAAGTGGTCATAAAAGGTTCCTATTTGCAACTATTTATAGATGTAAATTATGGAAATAAACCAAATTTCATCAGGAGATTTCGGCAAGTATGAGAAAGGAAATTCAGCAAGCTCAAATAAAAAGATCTTTAACGATAACAAATGAGTATCTAATTCTCTGAATTTAGTTTAATCATATCAACATTCCGTTTTAAAATAACACTTGGACTGTTTTAGGATGGATCTCGTAATTTTAACCACATTCAGATGACGCTGTTGCCACCTGATCTCGCAACACCTCACCAAACTTCCTCACCACACCATTAACAAGTCGTTTGGTCCCGACGGAATTAACGTGAGCCAGGCCTGCTTACACGGTGTCTCATTACTGTAATCGGATCTCAAACCTGAAACTATCAGGTTCCGAAGCCTTGACTGACTACCAACCAAGCCACAGCGGCCTCTTGTTCTCAGGGAAGACCAACGTACTGATATTGTTTTATGAGGTAAAGAGGACTTGAAAAAGAGAAGAATTAAATATTAATTTCTTTCAAATTACATCTATTATAAGTTTGGCATGATTAAACTTTCTTCATCATTTCTGAATGCACGCAATTTCAGTTAATGAAAATGATTTCAATTCCGGGAATATCGTCTGAACTTGTTATCGACATTTTTGTGGGCTCCATATTTTTTTATTTAGATTTCTTCCCTTTAGTTTTTGATATTATTTTGTTTTCATATAATATAATGATATGAAAAATAAAATTTTCATCAACCTTTTATTTCATATTTTTTACTGTCATATTTCAGAAATCCTTATAAATCTTTATCTAAATGAATGCCAATATATTTGGTAGTTAAGAAATTATATTTAATTGACTAAAAGTATTTTCTGTTTGATAAAACATGCCATTAAAATAATTTGTCTGTTAATAGGACTTCATTTAAGATTCTTTCTTAGTAATTAAGACTAGAAGGGAATAAGATGATTGAAAACAAAAAACTTGTTTTTTTTAATCTAATTATCTCTAATTAGCATTTTTTTAGATTATCGCTAGTAATAAAGTGATATTAAATCTTTTATGTGTATTAAACAGATAACAGTTTTTGCATGTGCTGTATTACTCCACCTGATTATAAGAAATGTACAAGACGATTATTTTGGAGCATTCTTTCACAAATTCTTGAAATTATCTTTAAAAATATGACCTTGTTTATTAACTTTATTTTGTAATTCAAAATCATAAGCAATCTTTATTCATAATTTAATTGAAAAGTTTTTTAAACAGATTAAAAGTTTAATATGGGAGTGACTTGGTATTAAATTATTTTAGTTAAGAGTATTCAGAAATTTTATGTATTTTTTCGAGTCTGGAACCGAGAGTACTGAAAAATTATCAGACCAATTATTAGCACTACACCAAGACCGAACAGCATAAATTTTCTCAATAACAACTGGGTCTCACGTTATGATATATTACTAAGATTACTTGAATAGTTTTGAATGAAATGAGAAGTAGTAAGTATGTATTAGAAAAGAATTAATATACTTCAGTTGAAATGATAAATTTTTTATAGTGAAATACATTTTAATGTTTTCAAATTAAATTTAATACACTAGTTCAAATTGAATAATTTCATTATAAGAGCTCTTCAAACGATTATTTAATTTAAGATTAATCTTAATTCTTTTAAATACTTCATTATCAAAAAAGTTTTTTTCTAACTTCCTAATGTGTTGGATTTTTAATAATTTCACAATCGTCGTAGACGAAGAAAATTATTTGTGGAGTTTAGAAATTAAATAATAGGGAACTAAACAACTTTATAAACTTTTGATTTCATTCTCATATTGTTGCACATTCTCTCACTGTAATATTTATTTCATGGAAAATAAATTAAAGTATTTAACAAATTAAGCAAAAAATATATATATATATTTTATCTAGAATTGAAAAGAAAAATAATGAAAATAATGTTATTGCTTCTTTAACTGTCTTGCTTTAAGTAACAAAATAATTATAGTTGAAACAAATAAATCTTAAGGAAACCCACTACGTTCGATGGAAAATTTTTGAAAAATTTGATTTAAAAAAAACTATTTTCGGTTTTTAGATGTATTATCAATTATAAACTCTATTAATACAAAAACATTATTTGAGAATATAATATATTTTGAGAAATAGGAAAATTTGAGGTAAATTTTAGTGAAATTTAACCAAAACGGTGAACATTCTACACAAAATTGTACTGCAACAATTCTATTTTTCTTTGTACACAAGTTATAGAATATAATGATGAATGAAATGAACCAAAATCTAAGAAACATTTTGAGATGTAAAGAAGTTAAGGATAAAAATATACGTATATATGCATTTTTTCCATAAATGCGCTACTTAATTTTTCTAAAAACACCTATAAATGAAAAAGTATTTCACCAACCATAAAACCTTTGGTTCATTTCATTGCATATATTATTTAAAACACACTCTGAAATTTTTATGTAAATGCCTCCATTAGTTTTTGGGATACCATGTTAATGGTTGATAATTTTTATGAAAATTAAAATTGAAGTTAAAAACGCAGTTTAGCTGAAAAGTAATTTTTTTAAAAAATTCCTCTGGATTATTGGTTACACTTTCCTTTTCTAAGAAAAAACAAACTGTTTTGGAAAGAAAAAGGTCTGAATTACAAGAAATAACACTTTTTTAAAAAATCCCCAATGTGGTCGAATACCAGCGTTTTCAACGTAGTCGGATACCTTAATTTTACTATATCATTTAAGGAAGCCATCTAAATCTTCGTTTTTTAAATAGATATCTTCCTTTCATTAAATAGTTGATGCCAGCCATCTAATTCACATAATTTTATCATCTTATTATATAATTTTAGTGAATAAGATTGACTTAATTTAATTAGAGCTTTTTTTTCTAACACATTAGAAAATGTCCCCTGAATCCAGAATTTTCCTTTAAATCATTCCTGCTTTTAGAGACACACTTTATCCTACTCCGAGGTATCTCCCTTCCTACCTAACAAGATCTTGTGACTTTCAGTTGCGTAAGTAATATGTCGAAACTCCCTTATCCAATCAGTGTCAAGTAGAAAATGTATTAAGTCACGAATGGTGATCCTCGATATTGACATTGTACTAGACACTTCAGTTTCTCTCAGATGACTCTTCCAAACGAAATGCGCACCCTAAAGAATGACTCGACGAGTCCTTTCTTCGACAAAGAGGATTGCTACCAATGGATGTAGAGCTCTTTTATTCTCCCTAAAGAATGTTCTTAGATAAGATTAGAGGAAGGGGAATGGTCTTCAATTTTATTGATAAATTTAATTGTATAGTTTTCTTTTCTCTAATTTTAACTTAAAATCAATCTTTAAATTACGAATCTAACTCACATCAATTATATTGATGGGATATACACATCAACATATTGTCTCAAATGCAATAGATTTATTTTGATATTTTTTGTTTGAATTTTACTTGAGGCAGATTGATTATTTATTTTTACTGAATTTTGGATAAAATATTTATTGCTCAAAAGGAGATCTTAACACCCCCCTCCCTCTCCAAAAAATAAGTTCTCCAAGCAAAATTTTTTAGTAATTCTTTAAAGTGCATTTCATTGAAAAATCAACCGGTCCATTTTATAATTATTTATCTTAAATCATTTATTTCTTCATTAATCATTCTTACTGAGTGAATTAATTTATCAATCATAGATTAAGAAATGTTTTAAATATTACTAGGACGTCAATTTCCAGAAGAAAAAGACGCTTTGGAATTCATTATATTACTAATGTAATCAGAGAGAACAATTAAAAATAACATGATTTTAATGTTATACATTTATCTTTTATAAAATAATTATACATTAATAAACAGAAAGTTATAAATAAATAATGCACATGATTTTGAAATAATAAAAGTAAAATTAATGTTAGTATGAACGGGAGTTAAAAGTATTACTAAAAATATTTTTCTACAAAAACTGTAATTCAAGTTTAGTACTATTGTTTTAGTACTATATTAGTTTGAAAATACTGGCCTCCAAGGAAACCAGGCGTCCTTTATAACTTTGATGGCCCAGGAACTTCTTGATGGGTTTAAACAGACAGATCTTTGACGGGTGACCAAGTTGGAGAGTCCAGTATACGTTGGATGCTCCAGTACTTATCTACAGATTTCCGGGCGCTTTTACAAGAATAAGTTTTATAATATCGATAATAGTTTTAATATCATTTAATATGGTTATCATTAAAATATGTTATTAAAAATGGTTTCCTTACATATTATATTGCATTCATATTTACTTTATTTTTATCAGATATATATATTTTTATTAATGAATTTATATTTTGTATTTATTTTAATAATAAAAGGCTTTGTGATTTTTTTTTTGGCTGTACTAATTTCTACATTTTTAAAAAATATATATTTTAGATTTAAGTAATCCAAAGTTCATAAATTCCCTTTATAAATTGATAACAATATGAAATAATGCACTCCTATTGGAACTACACAGTAATTTAAAAATAAAAATAAAAGCTAAAAAAGTAATTTTTATTGTAATAAACAAATAAAAATGACTATAATTAAAAATCTGATAAAAATTCCAAAATAAAAATCAGACTAATTCCAATTAATAGAAAAACTAGTAAGGTGAAAAAAAAACCTGACTTTTAAACTAGTCAAGTTAAAAATTCAAATTGATTTGTATAAAGCTATTAATATCAATATCTTGCACTTTATATTAAAAAAGGAGGGATCTTTTATAAAAGACAAGCCGCTTTGGTGACCAGCTGGTTTGCCAGGAGTAATGCTTTCTAAAATTTTCAAATATATACTCATATGTCTTGCTCTCTTTATAAATTTTTAGTCAAGTATATCTAAACTTTAATTGTCACCTATCTCATATTATTATAGAAGCCTTACGATTATTTCTTCATTGCACTATAATGTCACAGATTCGCAATTAGCTGTCATGGACTTGTGTGGAAAATATCACATTTTATATTTGTTCCATAACATTACATTTCTTTTTAAACATTTGCTAAACATCACACTTTCTTAGGTTTAATTCGAAATAAGAGTTAATTTAATTATTCAGCTTGAGTTTTGTCAAAATGACGACAATCACTGGTACACTCTTAACGTGTTCTTGAGGATTAAACACTACTTTCATTTTTATAAGAAATTAATGTTGGAAAATATGATTATTATATATATTTTTTAAATCATTAAAAATAAAAACTTAATTTATAGGCCAAAACATTTTTATCATTGAAAAAAAAGTCATTTTTAAAATTATTTAAAAAACAGTTTAGTGCAGTAATATTTTCGGAATATTTTTTTGCAGAAAAATTTCAAATGTTAGCTTAATTTTTAATTCATTAAAATTTCAAAAAGGGTATACTTTAAAGTTTAAGTATACTTTTTCATCCTCCAAAGTAAATATGTGCATACCAAGAGCGGTATCGCTATGTCATATGGTCTGATGTGTAGAGCACTAACGCACATACGCACAGGCGAACACTCATACATTCATTCATATACGCAAACATTCATATTCATTTTATTATCGGCCTTGGAGTAATTCCGGGCAGTGATTGGTATGAAACATTTTTTTAAGGGGATGAAAGAAAAGATCTAAAAGAGCACTTTAAAATAATAATATTCCTTTTTTTAATAAATCAGTTAATTTTAAGGATTAATTTAGAAGATTGATTGTAAAACTTTTGCTTAAAATATTAGTAAAAGTATTTTATTAAATATGATTCACAGAACAAAATATGAAAAAATATAAAAGTTATTCATTGACACCTTTTTTTACTCAAGTTACTTAAAATATAAAACTTATTATTATTGTAATTATTTAGAACCAAGTGAACTGTACTAAAAATATGTATGTCTATTACTAATAATTTACAAATTAGCCATTTGGTAAAAATTTAAATGCGAATTCGGTATAAACTCAGTCTTGTTTACTGTAAACAAAAAGCTGATTTATTGAATTAATGATATAGATATTTCAAACAATCAAAGAAAATATTGTCTTGCATTAATTTTTTAGAAAACATAATATTTAACATTTATTTCATTTCATGCAATCACGTGTTGAAGGTTTTATTTTTTCGCAACAGTTTGCAGCAACAGTTAATTTGTTTTTTAATTTTAACTAACAACTTAATAAAAGCTATTTTTTCCTTTGTTTGTTTATCAATTTTCGTTTGTTGTATAGTTTTATTGTTTTGCCCTAAATATATTGTTGAAAAATAGGTTTGAAATATTTCTTTAAAATTAATTTAATAGTAATTTAATTTATATGTTAAAATACTCGCACCATTAGAAAGCTAATATTTTAATATTTAACTTGATGTAAAACTCATGTTTGTGCAATAATACTTTCGGAACCTATAGTAGAAAAACGCCAAAATTACACTTAACTATTAATTAATTCAAATTATAATTAAAAATTTGAAGAAAAAGAAACGTTCCAAGGTGCACATTCTCAACGCCGAAAGTAAACATGTACAAAATTTGATAACTGCAGGTCCAACACCTTGGCCTGTAGTGCTTCAGCACACAGGCAAACGCACACACACATTTAGCTTTATTATAAATATAGATAATCGAAGGTAGAGCTAAATTTTTTAGTTGTAAACAGATTTTATTTTGGAATAAAACGAATTGTCATGGAAAACAAAAATTATTTCTTAACTACTACCCTTCGCGAATTTTACAAAGAGGTGTTGGTATATATTTTTTATTTTCAATAGTTAATTACTAAAAATGTTAATATAAATACATATTCGAAAACAGCTGAATGACATACATAGAGATGAAATGATCTGAAACATTCCAGCATTGATATTAAATCAATTATTTTTATCTAAGTTAATGTAAAAATACACATATTTTCCTCTTCGTCCATGCATCAAAATATGTATTATTACTCTACTAAATTATTTTTCATAATTTTTAGCAATTTGATGTGAATAAATTATTAAATTATACATCAAAGCAAGCTTCCACATTGAAGATAGATGCCAGGAGTTTCTGTCGACAATTGATAATAAAGACAACAGTTTGGCAAATTGTACTCATTATATGGAAATAAAAAGAAATATTATACACTTATCTTGCAAAAATGTATTGCGTTACTGGATGAACTTAATCGAATAGTGTGAAAAATTGATAACTTGCTTAATTAATCAGAATAGAAAATATATGCGTATATTCAGTTATCTGTTTCATGATATCGAAATCATATTCAGTCTATAATCAATTCTATTCTTCAGATTTTACACGCAATAATTTATTTGATTAAAGCGCAGTAGATTTAAAAATGTCAGTAAATATTAGCATATTTTGAATGGAATTGAAATTTTTCAAGTTAACGAAATATATTTGTCTTTCGAGAGGTTTTGTATTTGATCAATTTTAAAATACTGAAAGTTGTTTTCATTATTTATTCATTAATTTTAATTGAAACCAAATAAATGAATAATTTGTAAGTTTTATTTAAATTTAATATTACCTAAGCTAATTTTTTTTTATAATATAAAAAAGATTTCAGTAAATAATGAAACTGTTTTGAAAAAACAAGGATGTTACTAAAATATAGAATTTCAGATTTTGATCCAAAGAAAAAAAAAGATTACTCCGAATTTGTTAGCAACTCTCTGAACGGAATCGCATTCTTTAGAATGATTTTTCACATTCAAATTCACCTTTCACCTTCGCCTCTACATAGACCCGAGTTTGAATGTCCAGGATCTCTGGAATCCAGTATAAGATAATATGCACCAATTATTGCTCAGTTGCACCATTTCTCTTTTAAATATAACATTGAAATATAAATAAATATGTAAATCAAAAAATAAAGAAATTCCCTTTTTTTTTTTGAAATTTCTCTTTCTAGAATTTGATACCACTGCTACCATCCAGTGTTGAATTAATGTAATCGCCACCACGTCTATGTAATTTGTTAATCTTATGCCTTCGTTAGTGGTTGCAATGCAGCAGACCTTTAAATACGACAACTTCATTGGAAATCACTAAGGAGTAAATATGAGCAGTGATTTAATTTTTGTATGGGACAAATGCTGAAGGAAATTGATTAAGTTCTAAATTTGGGACAGGTTCTAAAGTGCTAACCTGCGAAAAATATTCGTCAAGTGCAAGCACAGTTTGATGACAGCTGTATTGAAAAGAAAGATCTAAGAAGGGTTAGAACGCCTCAAATAGGGACGAATTTCTTTATATGATGATAAAAGATCGGGCAGGCTATTGACATCAACCACTCAGGACAATTTAAAGACGTTGAGGAAATGGTGAAGGGAAACATAATTGACATCTCGTGCAAAACAAAAAAGTGTCGTCCAGCAGAAAGTTAACCCTCGGCCGCATTCTGTCCAACTGCCTGCCGAAACAATAAGAATTGAAATTCTCCCCTAGAGAATACGCCATGTAATTCAGACCTGTCTACGAGCGATTTTTATATACTTGAACCAATGAAAAAGGCGGTAAGGGGAAGAAGACGTAATAGATAAAGAAAGCATTCATGCTGTGCGAAATTGATGTAGATACAACTGAAAACTTTATCTTCTTTCCATGGAATAAAAAAATAAAAAAATTAAGTTGTTATATTTTGGAAAACTGCTTCGAAGTACAAAGTGCTTATGTAGAAAAAAAATGTTCGTTT
>JAPMOQ010065659.1:0-12305 GCA_026543055.1 Argiope trifasciata | reverse complement strand
CCTGGAGTTTAGTTGTCTCAGTAGCAGTTGAAGTGCTTTCCGTGACATACTCCCCACCTTGAGTTTCACAACACTGGAACTCAATTCTTAAAGTAGAAATGTTCTAGAGATCCAAACGATGAGGAACACGTAGAGTCCGACCATAGCGGTTGATTCGCCGTGGAGGAGAAGTGGGAAACAGTTCTTCCTCAGAGACGGGAACAGGCGTAGGTTCTCCCAGAAATGCGGGCACTAGTGATGATGAATTGCTCGGATTGTGGTCCTCTCCTTCGTCACAAATGGTGGGATTTTCTATTCGTTTGCGAAGATCTCTGTCGATGGGGGAACTCACTTCAAGAGGATAGAGACGCTGAATTGGTCGAAGTAAGTCTCCTTGCTTGGTGCGAACTTTGACAAGACGCACTATTCCATCTTTTCCTCTGATTAATTCGATCACTTTCCCAAGAGGCCAACAGATTCTTTTAGCGGTGGTTTCCAATAAAACTATATCTCCTATGGAAAAGATATAACTGTTTCGTGATTTTTTTGCATAACTTCTAAGCTGCCCAAGATACTCAGACCGAAACCTTTTCCTTAGATCTTCACGAAGTTTCAATCGGTAACGATATCTTTTTTGCAAACTTGAAGATTCGATCTGATCCATATCCGGAACTCCACTCTCTTTGAGGTCTCTCAGAAAAATCGCTGGAGTCAGTGGTTGGAGCTCCAGGTCTTCAGAAACATAAGTTATTGGTCTAGAATTAATGACATTCTCACAATCGCAAATGATTGTTGAAAGCTCCTCATACTTTAAGCAAGCCTTGCCGAGGACTTTTCTTAAGATGGTTTTCATTAGGCCAATCAGTCTTTCCCAGAATCCACCCCACCATGGCGAGCTGGGCGGGATGAACTTCCACTGTATTCTGGACACAGATGTGTCATTTTCGATTTTTTGCCAATCCACTCTTTTCAGAGCTTGATTAGATCCATGAAAATTAGAACCATTATCAGTATAGATGGTAGAAGGTCTTCCTCTTCTTGCGATAAATCGACGTAAAGAGAGAAGGAATTTGTCGGTCGTAAGTGATGTTACTAGTTCAAGATGTATTGTGCGGTAAACTGCGCAGGTAAATAAAACAATCCAAGCTTTGGATCCATCCTTTAAAAACAAAGGACCTGCTAGATCAATGCCAGTGGTTTCAAAGGTAGAAGAGTCCCTTAAACGGTCTTCCGGCAAAGGTGCAGCTTGTATCTCGGGATGTTTAGCCTCAAATATTTTACAGGTGATACAAGATTTTAGGACGCTGCGAATTGTTTTGCGACTTCTAATTATCCAATATTGTTCTCTCAAACTTGACATTAAAGTCTGAATTCCGCAATGAAATCGAGTTTTATGTTCATGCATAATCATTTTATGAACTACAATATGATCAGGAGGTAGAAGGATAGGATATTTGAAATTTTCAAAATCTTTTCTCATTAAAAGTTGTGTCTTGATTCTAATGAGACCTTTGGGATCAACGAAAGGACGAAGGTTTCGTAGTCTTTCTTCACTGACTGTTCTAAATGAGGTCTTTTGTATAATTTTCCAAATTATGGTTTCAGCTTCTTCCAGTTCTTCAATTTTCAAATTTTGAGAGGTGTAAAGAGTCACCTTTTTACAATTTCTGATAAATCTAAGTATCCAGGCTGTAATTCTCACAATTTTCTCGAAAGATGAAACATTGGCCAAGTAGTCAAATTCATCGTTCTTTGTAACTGCCAAAGTAACTATAGTCTTCTTCTTCTCCGAATTTATGATTTCTTTATCGATCACAGCTTCACTAACTGGCCAATGTCTCACATCTTTCTTCAGCCAAGATGGGCCATCATGCCACCGTTGACTTAATAGAGTAACCACAGAACATCCTCTTGAAGGCAAGTCGGCTGGATTGAATGTTCCAGGAATATGATTCCACTCATCTTTTGAACTATAACTTCTTATTTCTCTAACACGATTCATAACAAAAACTCCCCATTCTTCTTCATTTTTAATCCAATGTAAAGCATTCATTGAATCGGTCCAATAAAATGTAGTTACATCTTCCATACGTAAATCTTGTTTGATTGTTGTCATGAGGCGTATTCCTATAGTACAAGCGAGTAATTCAAGTCTGGAAATTGTTACAGGTTTCAGTGGAGCTACTCGGGATCGTGACTGTACAAGTTGACAGGAAACCTTTTCTTCATTTTCGCTTCTCAAATATATGCAGGTTGCATACGCTAATTGAGAGGCGTCACAGAAAACATGGAACGATAGATTGTTTCTTTCTTTAAGATTTATTACCAGTCTTCTAGGGATAGTTAAATTATTAACGTAAGCTAAATCTCTTTTCAATTTCAAAAACTTTTTGGAAAGTTCATCAGATAGTTCAGCATCCCAAGACAATTTGGCTCTCCAACAGTCTTGCATCAAAATTTTAAATCTTAAAGTCATTGGACTCAATATTCCAAGAGGGTCAAACAATTGATTCGCTGATGACAATATAGATCTTTTAGTTAACGGAATTGTATCCAAAACTTCTTGTTTATAAGCACATCTTAATGTGTCATCTTCTGGGTTCCATTCAAGTCCCAATACTGAGACATTTTCTTCATGCTCAGGGGATTCTTCTTCGGTTCGATGGAAGATGGATTTGTCCTCATTAAATCTCCATCCTCTCAAATCAAATTTAGCTCTCATCATTAGTTCCTTTGAATGTTCAATAAATGCCTCTACTTCTTCCATAGTATCTAAACTTGTGACACAATTGTCAACATACATAGAAGTCTTCAGTTTTTCCGCTACCCCTTGAAGATGTTCAGGAACATGATTTAAATGGTACGAAATAGTAGCGCCAAGGAGGAAAGGACTTGCGTTTATTCCAAATACTACACGTTTATGGCGATAAATCTTTAATTTATCAGGATCTCCGTTTTCAAACCATAAAAATCTTAGAAAGTCTCTGTCCTTCTCGTTAATACTTATCTGGAGGAACGCTTTTTTTATATCAGCTATGATACCAAATGCCCCCAGTCGGAATCTATTCAAGATGCTCGGAATCAGTTCCACTAAATTAGGACCTTTTTCAAGACAGCTGTTGAGAGATAATTCATTCTTCTGTTTTACGGAAGCATCAAACACCGGTCGAATTTTTGTTGTGGAATTCTCTTTGATCACGGCCCTATGAGGTAAATATGAGCATAGAAGATCATCTAATCCTGTAATATTCACAGGTTCTATTATTTCTTCTTTCAGCCATTGGTGGAAGACATCTTCATAGCTCCCTAGCAAATTCTTTGCTTGAAGCTTCTTAATTGTTCCCTTGAGTCTTCTTTCTGCGATCATTCTATTATTGGAAGGTAGTTGCATCCCTTCCAACCAGGGTAGAGATACTTCATACCGGCCATCAGGAAGTCTCTTCAGTGTTTTCAAAAAATGCTGCATGGAAGCTTCTTCTTTTTCTATCTTTGATTGTTTCTCAGTTAGATCTTTTATTCCTATTATATCAAGATTCCATAAATCTGTTTCAGTGATTCCTCCTGCTAACATTGAAGTAACAATCAGATCTGAGTTTTCTTCTCCCTTTTCTCTTCTTGTACGACCCATGACCGTCCATCCTAACTTTGTTTCGATAGCAACTAAACCAGAAGGTAAGAGCTTATAACTTCCGGTAAGAAGCTTTCCAGCAACGTCTGCTCCAATCAATAATTCTATGGGTCCATGATGTTGATCACTCAAATGGATATTATTTTCTGAAAGTTCTTTCATCCACATCCCATCCGCAACGGGTGGAATTGTTGTACAGATTGTTTCTTGTCCGAGGACTTCAAAGTTGCAGTTATATGTCAGATCGTAGTCAGTGAGGAATGCTCTATAAACATCGTGATGGCAGATTTCCGTTCTTACTCCACCAAACAAGGAATGTTGCAGACTTTCCTTTCGGTGAGGTTGGTAATTCAATTTCTGCGCCGTACTTTTCAAAATGTATGATCTTTGAGAAGCTGAGTCGATTATTGCCCTTATCTTCACTTTACCCTTATCTCCTCTTAAATAAATTGCTAGAGTCTGTAACAAAACATGGGGTGAAGACGAAACATTTGCCAGAGTTTGATCTTGTACGGGAATATCATTATCAGGCTTAGGTCTTGTTATTTCCTTGGGAGTCTGGGTTTTATTATTATTACATAAAAGATAATGGTGTAATCTTCCGCAATTTAAACATTTGATTCTGGATTTACAAGAACTAGAAATATGATTAATTTTCAAACACCTAAAGCAACCACCTTTTTTCTTTAAAATATCTTTCCTTTGATCACCTGGTAAACTTTGAGCATATCTACAGTCAGAACTGAAGTGATTCTTATCACAGAACACACACTGAGTGTTCTTCGGAGCTGTATTGCTTTGTACTGAACTATAGAGTTCCATGCCTGTATTAAAATTTTTATTACGATTAAAAGACCTAATTGCTTGATTTTTCTTGTTCTTGTGTTCTAACTCAAATCCACTTTTGGCTAGGTTTATTTTTTCTTCGCCCTCAATTTCATTCCCAAGGAATTTCATTAAAGTGTCCAGCTTGTTAAATTTCTCGTCTGATTTGAGTGTTATGGAAGACAAATGTCGTTCCCAAATTCTCAATAGATCGATTGGCAAACACGACTCAACCAAAGGATAAAGCATGGACGCACACTTATCACTAGTAACCCCCAGCATCTGTAAAGATCTTAGCTGAGTTTCGATTCTATCATATAGTTTAATTAACGGAAGTTTGTGTTCATTATTCAGAGCATTATTTAATACCAAGCTCAAAAGCTCCCTTACATAGACCTCTACTAAGACATCTTCTCTTCCGAAACGTGCTTTTAGACATTCAATAGCTTGAACATAGCTTTCAGCCGTGGGGGGAAAAGACTCGACTACCTCTCTTGCTCTTGAACCTTTAAGGGTTGACTGCATCAAGTACTGATATTTATCTTCATTTGAAATATCAGGATCTGAATCTATCTTTTTAAATAATCCCCAGAAAGATAACCAATCTTTTAGAGTCCCATCAAATTTTTGTAACTCAATCTTAGGCAATTTAAAATTCCTTTTTTCACTAATTGAATGTGCATCAATTACGTTATCAGATCTGTTTATGCAACGTTCTAGTTTCGTTTTAAAATATATAAATTTATCTTCATAAGATTCGGCACTTTCGATTTCATTACATATACTTTCCTCTGTACATGTAACATCCTTCTTGATTAAATCAAGTATATCATTTTCTAAGTTTTGAATTTTCAAATATTTCTCTGTTAATTGACTAAGTTTACTAACATACAAATCAGAATCATCTACTTCCGTTTTCAAAAATAATTCTAATTTTTCAGTAAATTTACTAAAACAACCACGATAAGAGCCTCTCATTTTAATTAATGTTTCCATTTTCAATGTTAGTATGCAAACTTAAATGCAAATAAAACTGTAAATATATATTCAATACAACATACACTTTTGTTTTCAATAAATAAATGCAATATTCAATTCAACTTTATCAATAGAGCATTCTCTTAAATAATATCTTTTTTTAAAACACTCTCTTCTATTTTATTAATGTTCGCTTACTGTTTAAATCCAAAGTAGATATATATTTCTCATTAAATATTCAAAATATTCCAATCACTTTCCTTTAATATATTTCAAATACTTCTTTAATGAGCCAGTTAAATATTTAAGCAGTAAGAGTTCTAACTAAATCTTTTTTCATTTATCAAAACATATATTATGACTCATTTCCAGCGTCCCTGTTCGGGCGCCAAATTATGTGGCAATCGAAAAGTACTTGAGTAATGATAATAAACATGCATTACTCACCTCGCCTGTGATTGCTCTTTCCGCGCCGAAAAGAAGTCATATCGAAAGTATAAAATTGAAATTAATGCAAGTTGTTATTAAAAATTGATGATTCAGACATTAACATAGAAGAGATCCAATCTGAAAAAATACTAAGCATTTAATTAGTTGAAATTATTTACAGAATTATATACAGGAATTTTAGAATGCGATGGAGCTGTAACACACTCATCGCTCCGTGCCGAAAGAAAAAGTTTCAATTTTGTTTTCAGGAATGCCTGGAGTTTAGTTGTCTCAGTAGCAGTTGAAGTGCTTTCCGTGACACAAATGCTATATTGCTTGGAATGAGAATATAAAGTACAGAAGAAACTTTTCTTATCCTAAATTAAGCAGTTCACTAAAGCATCCCATACATCTACCAGTTCCTAAAATAAAATATTTGTCTAGTAAGAAATTTTTTCCATGCTACCTTACATCTTATTATATGCCATCTCATTAAAATCAACATACAGTATTCTGATCATTATCATCATCATTTTTGTAATTTTTCCAATTGCATAAAACTCAAAAATTCTTCCAATCCTTATCAGAGCTTTATATAGTTATTTTTTAAAAATATTATCAGAATACTTTGCGCTCCAATTATCACTTCCTACCCCCAGTTTGTAGGTTTACTGGAATTTTATTACCTTTGGCAGGAAAATTTTGCGTGGAGCGCATATTCCATTCTTGTTTTTTTTTTCGGTGCCGCACCCCTTTGTTAATGACCTTTCAGGCCGTTGCCGTACCCCTTCGTTAATGACCTTTTAGGCAGTGATAGATTACTTTATGATAAGATAAAATTACCAGGTGGACTTCCCCCCTCCGAAAAAGCACTTAGCCGTCATAAATGAACTCCTTATCGTTAAATGGTTAAAGTAGGGAAAATGAGAAAAAAATTCTCAATATTTTTCTCACATAATTTTACTTATCAAAATATTTCTGAGCAACTTTTTCAGTAAAATGTTGCTATTAAACAATTTTAAAATACGTGAAACGCCTTCAAAAAATAAAAAAAGGAATTTATTTTATTTATTTATTTAAGTACTTTACCTCAAAATTCAAAACATGAATACGTTGGTAGATTTTCTGTTAAGAAAGACTGTTTGTTAAAATTTGATTTTTGACGTAAGAATGTTACAATTTTCTTTTTTTTAAATACAGCAGTCTTGCGAGGAATTTCATGTTTTAATTTGATTATTTGTATTTAAATTAATTTCATTTAATTTTTCGTGTTTGATTTATTTCGCTGAACTATAAATTACAGTTTCCGAATTAAAAATTGTAATATATTTATATTACAGACATACTGCTAAATTCGTTTTTTGTAAATCGCGAGAAAAAAAAATCACCAAAAAAGTAACTGCATATAAACAGCTGGTCCCAGATTTATAAAATTTGGTACAAAAATAATTACTTCTTCACCAATAGATATTCAATAGTTAGAATCTTTTTCAAAATTGTTAATTTTTTAATTATTAAATCTTAATTTAAACTTAATCAATCGAAAAAGCCTATTGACAAATGTTGTGTCACATTAAAATTTAAAAGATTAACTTTCCAAAGACAAAATTTCCGTTTTCGGGACAATTTCTCTTTAGATTTTCTAAAACATTCAAAATTAAATTTAGAAAAAAATTTCTAACATTTCATTTTTATAGAAAATAAATTGAAATCAATTTTGGTGTTTTACCATGATGTTCCGTCGTTACTTTTTTAACGTTCAGAAAAAATATCTGCTAACAGTAGTCACAGCTTTAAACAGTAACTTCAGTTAAAATTTATAAGAACTTTTTAATGGCTTATTTAAATAACATGATGTACAAATCTTTCACATGATATGCTATATTTGATGGAAATCAAGACTAACGACATCATCAAGATTTCAAAGATGAATGAATGAGTACTTTAACGAGCACTTGAAAATACTTAGGAAACTATTTGAAAAATGTGACATATCTGATACTTTATATACATTGCAACTAACCCTAATTCGGAATAATATTTCTCTAAAACTATTTAAAAAATGTTTCTACAATTTCAAATGATGACATAGTAACCGTTTCAAAACTTTTGTAAAGATTAAATTTGAAAAGAAAAAAAAAATCTTACGTTTTAGCGATTCATTCTGAAGAATTATGAAGTAATAGGAATCGTGAGCGCGCAATGATTATAATCAAATGAACAATGGCTTGAAAATAGAAATAAAATGCTCAATGCAAATTAAATTTTCACCTCATTATTAAATTTAATTTCGGATTTATACCTGATTCTGTTCGTGATTAATGTACCTTATTCTATTCATTAATTACTTTACTATTTCTGCATTCAGTACGTCTTTAATAAATCACTCAAATAAGCTGTAGATTTTTTTAACAAAATATAAATTAAACAAATAATATTTAAATATGAGGAACTTATTCTCAAATAGGTACTTCAGTTTCTTCAAGATCAAATTCTTTGAATTAGAAAAGCATTAAAAAAATTTGTATGAGGAATAAACCCAAAAATTTTAGTTGAAAACTAGTAAAATTAATTTTGAAGGTGCTTAGTTGCTACAAACATGCTCTTGCTATCATTCCCAACAGCCTTAATTCCGATTTATATTCAGTTTCGGCTTGATTTCATTTAGGAATATGGCATGAACGAAATTATTTAATTTGGAACATTCGATTCCTACACTTACACATTCTGTCATTCAGAACCTTAAAAAAATGTACTTATCTTACGCTTAATTTGGAACATTTGATGCATACATTTACACCTTCTGGCATTCATAACTTAACTGTTAACTCTGATATTTTCAAAAGATAGATTCTAAGACAGATTGTGTTGAAACACTGAAAAGTGTTTTCTTGCCAAAAATGACATTTGATTTAAAAACAAAACTTTGTTAAAACTGACAAATAACTTTTTATTCAAAACAGGCAAAATTGTATTTTTTTAGATAGAAATTTAAAAAAACTATAATTAAAAAAAGAACGACTTATTATTTTTACAAAAGCTTTTTGGTTTTACTTGAAATGAGCTAATGCATTTTTTATGTTAAAATTGTACACATATTTAGTTAACTAAGACTACAAGACCTTCGCAAATAAAATAAATAACGAAAACTATTGTGGGTGAAATGCAATTAATATCGCTTCATATCCCACTAAAAATGGATTTCATCAGTTTGAAATTTTCAAAAAAATCAGTGAAAAACTTCTTTGGATATTTTCAATGTAAAGTTATACTTTATACTAAAAAATTGAAAAAAAATTCATTTAATATCTATCCTGATTGTAATATAGTCAAAAAGAATTAAATAACTTTGGAAACGTCGCTAAAAACTATAGACACATAACTTTAAAATAGCAAACCTCTATAATAATTGTTAATTAGTCAAATATTTGTAATATAACCGAAATGAATTTGCAATAATGTGTGAAAACTAGGCACTAAAAATTATAGATTTGTCAGATTTTTAGAATAATAATTAATAATAATTGTTGTAGATATAAAAGTGCCAAAAATTATTAATCTCAATAGTACTCATGTTTACTGTCATTTTAGTAGAAGTAGAATTGTAATATATATATATAATAGCAAATAATAAATAGGTTTCAAGAATTCCTTTAATTTTTTATTTCAATACATTAGTTAGTTAAAAAAAAAACCTGCATTTTGTTTATTTCAACTCACCTTTTTGCGAAATATTCTTTTAAAAAATATTTCAAATCATTTTGATTCTATTTACATAATCAATACTGTTTTTATCAGAGAAATGTCTTACGATGTCGGAGAGATAATAATACTTTACAAATAAAGAAAACAGATGTCTAAAGAGAACAGTTTTACTTACGAAATCTTATATCTTAGATAGAATAGGAAATTGAATTTTTAGACTACAAAAAGACGTAAGTTTTAACTTCAAATTCAGGTTTTAATGATACAGCTATATAAATTAACAAAAAAATCTAATGTAATTGATTAATAACTGGATTGATTATTGCTTTCCACACAATTATCATTATTTAAAGATTTTGTTTCTTTTGTAATGGTATATATTAATTAAGAAATAATTTAGTTTGAATTTGCTTAATTTAATAGGAGTATTTTCAAAATAGCAGAACTAAGGAAGATTTGTCATATTTGAATCCCCTAAATAGTTTTTAATGAAAATTGATTGTAAAATAATTTTGATAAAGGAAAAACAACAATTTTTTGTAGTTTATTTGCCTTTAAAAATGGAATAAACTTTCTGAGAGATGAGACTACTATTTATTATACTATTCTTTAATATAGAATAAAACATAGCCTATTAAAATTGTTTCATCTATTCAAATAAAGAAAATGATTCCACAAATTACACCACTAAATTTTTAAAGCTCAATAAGGGAAATTAGGTATCAGTATAGAGAATCTGAACTCAAATTTGATATTTTAAGAACTGTAGCATTTCCTTTTTCATTCGTTTGTTCCTGAAAATATAGAAGCACACAACCCTGATTTTTCTATTATTTGGAGAAGAAAAGACAAAAGAAAAAAAGTAATAATTAATATTTTTTTATTAATTACTACTTTTTTTTGTTTTAGTCTTTTCTAATTTCAAATACTGATAATGTTTATAACTGGTTCTTGAAAACTACAATAGACCTCACCACATTCAGGAAATGATTTTAATTCCAATTTAAGCTCTTTTTAGAGGCACTTTAACCCCCTCCACCTCCCCTCCAAAAAACAACTTAGTTTTATCTATAAATAAAATTATATTTTAATAAATACTAAACTATTGTCAGTAAAATGTTCTCTCGTAGGATATGTTTTGTTGCTTAATTTCAAGCGATTTAAATTACATTCTTACTTTGCTAAAACATATAATATTTGTTAATTTTCATTACATTTTTTAAAAATTGAATAGTATTCTATTAATGAAAGTGTTAAAAAATTTGTTCCAAATTAACGCTTCCAATACCTACGCAGAATTACTTAATAATACTTCGGTATATGTGATTGAGTTCATGGGACACGAGGACCGGTTTTTTTAAATGAATCAGCTAAGATTTATCAAACATTCATAGACAAAGTTAATTCATTACTTATTTCAGTTATAATCCCAATAAAATTAACTAAATCTATCGTTCCTATACAATCAATTTTTGTAGAAAATTAGACTAACTCAAGAACTTCTAAAAATGACAGCTTTAACATGCGGACAAAACACTGTCAATGGCGATGAATTGTCTTCATTTTTCCAAACTTGAATTTTTTTTCTAATCAGTGTTTCTATCTAGATCAAAGCAACATTTCTCTCACCAAACAACAATTATCAGAAAGAAAGAAAAATTGCATTAGAAATGGCCTATTTGTTTGATTTTATACTTATATTCGATCTTATATTCTGTATGAATGCCACTTATTAAAGTATTCTCAACCTTGTCTATTTTAAAATGTTGAGCACTGGACCACCCGTCCTTAATCTAACAAAAAGGTAACCTGAAAAATATAGGCAAATGTAAATTTTTTTCATCACATATATGACACTTCATTCTCACTATTTCTCTTCGTTTGTTCCTACAATTTTTAATAGCTATACCACAAAGCCCATTAAAATGTTTGGAACTGAAAACGACATTGTATTTTTCTAAAACTTGAAAAAAGCATTACGATTGCATATAAAATAAATCGTCATCATAACCAAAAGTTTCTTTTCTTTATAAAGACCTTGTGTAACTGTCGAACAATGAAAGTAAACAATGCTATGCGCGATTCTTAATTTTTTTTGAAGTCATAATGATTGGATAATGTACAAGTTGCATTCCGAAATCAACACATTTGTGACCATTATTTCGAAATTTAAAACTAAGCATATTTCTCAAAATTTTCTGGATAGAAACGTGAAATTTTGTACGTATAGATAAAAATAAGAGAAAAATTGTACTAATTAATACTTGAAATTATGATGGATATATAAAAATTAATTTTCGTACAATTGCCTACCTTATTTAATGAAATTTTGTAATTCGAAGTGTTTAGATGCAATATTTAAAAAAAAAAATTCTTAGGGCAACCTTTTGATGCTTTATTAGAAGAAGAAAAGGTGACTTTAGAAACCATGCTAACATAGCTGCAAAATTATTTTTATCTTAATGCCTAATATTTAAATATTTACTATTGCAATTTCTCAATCTATATAAATCTATAGTTTTAGCAAAAAAAAATTAGGGGAGAAAAAAGAACGAATAAAATGTAAAGTAATATATTTTATTTTTTGCTTTCTTTCATATATAGATTTAAGACAAATTGAAAATTAGTAATAAATCATTGACAGCACTTTTAAGAAAATAGGCAGAAATTTGTTACTACATTACCTGCGAATAAAACTTTAGATCATGATACTAAATCTGAGAATTAAACGTTTTAATGAAGAACTATAGATGCATTTACA
>JAPMOQ010065653.1:17515-31364 GCA_026543055.1 Argiope trifasciata | reverse complement strand
GCTTGACATCTAGGGTAACATATTTTTCAACTAAAATTTGTCTTTAACTTCATTTTTCTCAAAACTTTAATTTTCATAAAAATTCTCCACCGTTAACATGATATCTCGAAAACTGATAGAGGTATTTACGTAAAGATTTCAACTTGCATTTTATATAATATGGGCAGTGAAACGAACCAAAATTTTTATTATTGGCGAAATATGTATATACATACGTATATTTTTCCTCATAACTTCTTTGCATTTCACAATCTTTCTTAGATTTTTGGTTCATTTTTATATTCTACTAGCCGCCTTTGGCGACCAGCAGGTTCTCCATAAGTAATGCGTTCCAAAATTTTCAATTAAATCACCTATTCATTAGCCAAAATTTAAGAAATAGTTAAAGTTAAAAGATTCGTTATTAGTATAAGAGTCGGTAACTTTATTCGGAAAAACTTTGAGTTTAATGCTCTAACAATTTATCGATTATGCTTCCAAAATATTAAAAAGGTTTTTTTTTTTCCGATGATATTGCCAAAATGTTAAATATGTTTTTAAAGAAAGCGAAAAAGTGAAAAAATTATTGAATTAATGATACAGATATTGCAAACGATTATAGAAAGATGCCATTAGGTCGGGATTTCAATGCATATCCTGTCTAAATTCAGTCAGATTTACTGTAAATAAAGATAATTTATGGGATAAATCATTTAGATATTGCAAACGATCGTAGAAAACTTTGCTTTGCATTTATATTTTTAGAAAATATCACATTTATATATTTTTTTATTTTATCCAGTCACGTACTGAAAGTTGTATTTCTTTAGATTTGATTTGCGATATTAGTTGTTGTTTTTTTATGTGAACTTCCGGCATTGTTTTATTTTATTTTATCCAGTCACTTGCTAAAAAAACATGGTTAAAGTATTTCTTTAAAAATTCGTTAAAAATAGAAGGTTGAGTTATACATTAAAACACTGATACCATTAGAAAGCTATTTTTTTAATCTTTAAATTGATGTTAAAATCATGTTTGTCCGATAATATTTTCGGAAGTTATAGCGGAAAAACGACGAAATTTCGCTTAAATTTTAATTAATTCAAATTCTAATTAAAAATTCGAAAAAAGGCCTCCGAGGTGCACATTCCCGACATCCAAGGTATACATGTACCAAATTTGGTAGCTGTAGGTCAAACGGCCTGGCCTGTAGAGCGCCAACACACACACACACACACACATTGAGCTTTATTATAAGTATAATAACTTATGTACAAAGAAAAATAGGATCGCTGCATTATAACTTTGTGTAGTATTTACCGTTTTAATTTAAGTTTAATTAAAATTTACTATACATTTTCTTATTTTTTAAAATATATTATAGTTTCAAATAATTTATTGTATTTATAGTATTTTTTATTATAATTAACAATACATCTAAAAACCATAGTTTTAAAAAATCCTATTTTTCAAAAAATTTCCTTTGAACGTAGTCGAAGGCCTTTTAACCCTTTGTTTACCGAATTATGCTACCATCAATTTTTCAACTTCCTTTTTGCACCAGTAGTTTAGTTTTCTTGCAGAATAAACTAAGAGAACCCAAGAAAAAAAAAATTAACAGAAATATCTTAATTAATTTAATTATTTATTAAATATTTTTAATTCCTACTTTTAGCTTATATTAACTTCATGTTATTTGAGTTGCATTATCCATGTTCTTTAGAATACCATCAGCAAAAAATAACCATATAGTAAAGATATAAGCTACATTTAAATCGTACTTTTAATAGCTACATTTAATAGCTACATAATTTAATAAGCTACATTTAAATCGTACTTTTATTACCATCAGTAAATTAGGGTTAAGAGGGTTGATAGAAAAACTAAACTTTGTGTACAGTAAAACTCCTTATTCACGCTTCCTTCATTCGCGCTTTCACTATTTGCGGATTTAAAAAATGCGACCCAATTCCTATATTCGCGGCTAAAAATTTCTTTATTCGCGGATCTAATAAGTATATACATAATAATAAAAGGATTCCGATAGGTATCCAACCCATTGTCCTTTGTAAATGCCGTCAAATGGACTAAACAAAAAGTAAAATAGATCTTATTACATCTTTGCCTTAAGTATGTTGTTAAATGCAAACTACAAACATAGCCAAAATCGCGAATGGAAGAGGACGAGATGGGTTCGAACAGATAGAATCAAGTGACATTCAGGAATTGCTTGAATCGCAAATTGAAGATTTGACTGAAACCGACTTGGAGGAGATGTTAAATTCACAGCCCGTTGAAGAAGAGGCTTCAACAAGCGCTGGAAACGTGACATTTCATTTGAAAAATCTTAGTGAAGGTTTAAGAATGGCAAGTAAGCTTTGCGATTTCTTTATGAACATTGATCCGTCTATGGAACGAAGTCTTATTTTTAAGAGGCAAATTACTAATGCGACTGCTGCGTATCAGTCTGAATGAAGGAGCTTTTAAAAACTGCCAAGCAAGAGAAAATGACAAAATTCTTCAAACCATTGCCTAAGCCTTAAGATAATGAATCAAAATGTTCAAAAACAAATTAAATTGATTTTTTATATATATGTTTTTATTTTTTATTTTGTCACCTAGGAACGCATCCCCTATAATCCCATATAAATTTCCATTCCGTATTCACCGTTTCTGTATTCGCGGTATATTAATGGAACATATACCCCGCGAATAAAGAGCTTTTACTGTATATCTTTAGCATATATTGCGCGTTTATGTCTCTCATGCTTGATTTTATAATTACTTATCATAAACTCATTCTCTTTTCTATGTCCAACTTGTATATTTATTCATTTGTAATGTGCAGGTGACAAATTCCGGCTGGTGATCGCGTCCACCCTGAAGGAAAGCGGACAGCCGGACGACGGCGAGTACTACTCCATTCTGGATTCGGGCCCCTCCCGTGCCGACGCCTTCGAATACGTCTGCTACGGCAAGATCTACCGCATCGAAGGGGACGACGCTGTCCAGGAAGCGTCCAGGCTGTGAGTTATTATCTCTTTCCTGTCCGATGAGTGTCTTTTTATGTAGATCCTGTTTCTTCGATAAGGACGCGTTGCTTTAACCTTTTTTTATTCCTCTTGCCGCCTCTAGTCGTGGATCTTATGGGCGAATTCGTTGGAGAATCGTTGAGGCCAAAGTTTTGTTTTAAAAAGAAGGATTTAAACCATGTGAGTTTCTATTTAATCGCTCGGTTGCCTGATTATCCCGAGTTATCTCGAGTTCGTATATATTGTAGTTAATTATTATCCAGAGAAAACTCGGGTGATGCAAAAATTGTCAGTACTAGTAGTTTTAGCGCTGTTTTATTCCATCTGGAAGAAATGAAAGGAAATACTCAGCTTTAATTGGCAGTTTGCCAAGTTTTGTTGATTTCATGGTTATTTTTCTGGACTGGTCACGTGTTCTTCCTATTGTATAGTATACATCTGCTTTGTGGATTAGTAATATATAAAGAAGGATAGTTGGGGTGAAGAAAAGTAAAATAATGGCGATGATACAAGATAGCAAAAGAGACGATTTTTCAGATAGAGATTATGGAGATAGTGATTCCTGATATTGAAAAAAAAAAATCATTTTCTACGAAACAGTGTTGTCAGTGCTCCCATAGAAGAAATTCTAGAGGTAAACCAGTAAGAAAAAAGACCCGATACCATTGTACAGAATGTCAGGTATCACTTTGTGTTGTCCCTTGTTTCAAAAACTATCACACTAAGACTAATATTAAACTTTTTTTTCATTCGCCCGAGATAACTCGAGACAGTAAACTAAAATTAAAACTAAATGCTTTTATTACACCCATAAAAAATTAAAAATTCAGCTTTAAACTACATATTTTGTCTTGTTTCATTTCCTTGTGTTTAGTAATAAAATAATTTTTAAAAATGTAGTGATTTTTTGCAATTATTGTTCAAAACAAAATTGTAATGGAAGTGGTTTTCTATGGAAATCTTCAAATTTTTCCTAAAATATTAAATCTTCAAAATTGTATTCAATTCAATTGTACAAAAAGGTAATAAGGCATTTTATTTGTTTTGACAAAAGCTTACCGACAAAGATCTAATGCTGCATTTTTACTCTGTGAATTCCTTTCATCAAATGCATCAGATGATATCAACTTCAAATTGGAATTGATTTCAGTAACACGCAATAAACAGTAATTTTGGGTACAGCTTATGTTGGTGAATTCAAAATTCACAAGATAAAAACTGGTTACCAACTGCATAGCTACGTTCCGTTTAAATAGTATTTAAAGTCTGTTGTTACTTTCTCTTATACATGGTATAGAGAAATTATTATAATCGTTCAAAAATTCGAATTTGAGATTTCAAAAATTTCCATGTTTTGGACCTCCCTGAGTTCATAAAACGCATTTTTGGAAAATGTCCATCTACCTATCTGTTTTGTGAAAAAGATAAAAAACGGTTTGAGTTACACGGGTGAAATTTCGGGCGTGGTCTTTACACCAAATTTGTATATTTCTATTAAATTTTGAGCTAAATCCGTTCTGAGGAAGTCTGTTCTAATAGAATTTAAATGGACAACCAATGAAAGGAAGAGATTTAAATAGATAAAATTCGGTTCACACTTTTATTACTCTCACTGGTTAATTTTAATAATTAGAATTGCAATTTAGTAACACTGAAAAAAAATTAAACTATAGTTATTTTATTATAGTATATTTTAGCAAACAAAAATAAACTTATTTGAGCAGATAGAGAGTTTAGATACATAACTTTCTTATTTGCAATTTATGTTCATCCCTAGGAAAAGTAAAGAAGGTTGCGAAACGGATAACTTGAATGTTGCTTAATTTATTTGTGCGTCTGAGTTTTATTTCAATGTTTTATGCCACTGCAAGATTTGTAGGGCAATAGAAGAGACTGTTTTTGTTTTCCAACCTGTTGTTGACGGCTCTATGGATTTTGGTTCACATCCAACACTTGCATAATTTGGCACAGCATTTTGGGCTTTAAAGAGGTTACAAAAACCGATTCCAGAATCGGTTCATAACTTTGAGAAGTATATTTTAAACAAAATTGTTTGGTCGTGAATACTAGAACATTCTTTCATGATACTCCATGCCCCTATCACAGCTTTTCTCCATGGTGAAAGCAAAATAAAGATTTGGTGATGAAATATATGTCCCAGATCCTTTTCGGGTTTTTTTTTTTTTTTTCCTCCCGTTTCAGAAGCAATTCTTTGAAATCTATTAAATAAAAAAAATGTGCTTGAAAGGTTTATTGAATTTAATATTTTGAAAGTTTGGCTTAACTTCTCGTAATTTAGTGTTGCTTAACCTTATTTTCTTTTGAAAATATGCTACTTTTTTCTTTTCTTTTTAAATTCGTTTGTTGATGAAAAACAGAATTCATGCTCACATTTTTTTATGTTAAAAAAAAGTTTCAACTGTACTTATAATACAATTAGTTTACATACTCGACATTGCTAGGGATTAAAACTCTTCCTAAATATTTTTAACATAAAAATTATTTTTGCATTAAATATATTAAAATATAAAATCCTTTTATTGTCTGTTTTAATTAGAATATCAGTTGAACCAGACGATTTTAAAAAACTATCGATGTCTTAATATTTTCTATAAATTATTATTATTTGTTATTTTGATCTAAACTTTGTTCACAAATGAAGTATAAAAAAAGTTATATTCGTTTGCTCGATTGATTTATATTTTACTTTAAGCCTGGTTAAACCTCTACTTTAAGACCACTAAAAGCATGTCAAAAAAAGAATTTAAATAAAAGAGGAATTTGAATTATTTTACCGCCATTTTTTCCAAAGTTGCTGTTTATTTAACTAAATTGTTAGTGTTCTTATCTCCAAATCTATTGTACCCTTATTATATTTAATATAGATATTAGAACAAATATAGATATTCTCTCTAATATGTATATTAAATATAATAAGGGCACAAAATTTGGTTAAATTCAGCCTCATTTTTAGATGGAAATAAGGACTGCCAGAAATAAAACACCCCTACTCTGACCTCCATGGATATCGAACTACTCAGTGTAAAGGCTCAAAATTTTGTACACATACTATTCAAAATATGGGGAAACGGATTTCACGAAAAAAAAATTAGTTCCTGAAATCACCGATAGGTGGCGCTGCACAACTGAAACTATGATCAAAAGACACAAATAATAATAAAAATTAAAATGTTTATGCGGAATGGAATGCTTCCATGCTTCCTTTTTAATTTTTCTGCCCCTTATGGAAAATAAAAATAGTAAAGAAGCTAGAACTCCCGTTGTAACTGCAATTTCATACTGTAACCAGAAAAATTTGCATAAAGCATGGTTAGAAGCCATGTTCTGGGTATAAAAGAAGTTAAAAGGTGGGGAATGTCATTCTTATTAGTGATGGCTGTCACGCTGCCAGAACGCGCTTTGCTTGTGAAGTTGTTTTACGAGAATAAAGGAAATGCTCCAGCAGCACTTCGAGAGTTTCGCCGACTTAAGGATTTGCGTAAGGGACCATTGCTTCCACAAGCTCTCAGGAGAATGATCGCTCGATTCGAGGAAACTGGACATCTTGGAGTTCAGCCTGGTCGAGGACGCAAACCGGTTCGTTCAGATGTCGTTGAAGATGTTGCCACCGGTATTGTTGAACAGTCAATGGATAATGTTTTAGGCTGCAGTAGTGCACGTGCAGTGTCACGACACTTGGGTGTTCCCTATAGCACAGTGTGGAACGTACTCAGAAAAATGGTGCATTGTTTCCCGTACAAAATCCGCCCTAATCAACAATTGCTGGCCACAGACAGGGAGATGCGACTGACCTTTGCATTGACATTTCTTGCTAGAGTTGAAGTGGATGCATCGTGGCCATGGCAGATTCTGTGGAGCGATGAGGCCCATTTCCACCTCAGTGGAACAGTGAACACCCATAACTGTCGCATATGGGACACGACAAACCCCCGTACCTTCCAAGAGATTCCACTCCACTCACCGAAAGTTACAGTCTGGTGTGGATTCACAGCCACATTCATCCTTGGACCGTTCTTTTTCGAAGAGGTTACTTCCAATGGCCTTGAGACATGTACCGTGACGGCCAACAGGTACAAAAGGATGCTCGAAACATTTGTTGTACCCCATTTGCAGCAGCGCCAATGCCTTGACACCATTACTTTTATGCAAGATGGAGCACCTCCACACATTGGACTCCCTGTGCAACAGTTTCTTCGCCAACATTTCACCACTGACAGAATAATCAGTCGCGCGTTTCCGACAACTTGGCCATCTCGTTCACCGGATCTTAATCCGTGTGATTTTTGGCTTTGGGGACACTTAAAAAACCTTGTTTATCGAGAACGTCTGATAACCTTGGCAGATTTGAAAGAGAGTATCAGTCTGCATGTGAGAAGCATCTCAGATGACCAGTTACGATCCGCAGTTGAACAAGCTGTCCACAGACTTCACATTTTACATCTTCAGGAAGGGAACCATATTGAGCAGCATTCCCTGCATCGATAACGTCCTTGTTTCATGTATGCTTGGTACTTTCAAATAAAATGTGTTTAAAACGTGTTTTTGTGTCTTTTCAGCATACGTCCAGTGGTACAGCGCCACCTATCGGTGATTTCTGGAACTAAATTTTTTTTTCGTGAAATCCGTTTCCCCATTTTTTGAATAGTATGTCCACAAATTTTCAAGCCTTTACACTGAGTAGTTCGATATCCAGGGAGGTCAGAGTAGGGGTGTTTTATTTCTGGCCACCCGGTATATAAACGATTTTAATACCAAACGATATTTACAAGCTCTTTCTATTGTTAACTTATTTATAAGTCGAATTTTGGAAGTTTTTTACTTTTTTTTTATTTGTGAGGTATGAATTAATTAAAAGCTCGCTACTTTATTTGATGCAATTATGCTACTATACATTCTTCAAAATTTATGACATATATATTGTAAATTAACTGCAAGTAAATGTATAACAATTTTTAAATAACTTAGATTTACTCAAAACTTTTTAGCTCACAAAATTTTCATTTATTATTTCGTTAAAATTGATATTTAAATTCCACAACTCGAGCAGATACTTGATTTCAAATTGTGCATACATAAGGAAACTGCTTGAAATGTATAAAAAGTGAATATACCGCTTTTAATCATCTACTTTAAATGCTGCCTGTATGGTAATATCTAAAGCAATTTTTTCTCCGTCTATGAAAGTCGCAGTGGAAGTTTCTCCATTTTTACATCGTGACTTCCAGTTCTAGAATGTCTACCGTTGCTATAACGCAACTGGATCAATTATTCTTCGCCTTGAATGTTTTAACTATTATGCGAGGATAATACGCGTATTCGATCTTCATGATAATGGGTTATTGTCCTCTTGTGGGAAAGTGCCAAAAGTTAAATTAAATCTGTTAGATACGAGTAAGTTTGTTTTAAAGAAGCAATGACAGCATTTGTAAGCTCTAAATACAGCAAAGCACCGTTTATATGTTTTCCAAGGAGCTGATGTATAAACGAAAAGTATATAATTGAAATTTTAACAAACAATTGCGAGCATTACAATTGTAATATTATTATTACAAATAAATCAATTTAAAAGGAATATTATTAATTTTTACTTTCTCGTTTGTGTAGCATTGAGAAAATATAGCAATCGTCAAAAAATTCGAACTTGAGATTTGATGAGAATCTCCACGTTTTAAATATCCTCTGCTCCAAAAAACATTTTTGAAAAATGTCCGTCCATCTATCTGTTTATCACAAAGATAAGACAAAATTACTGAGCCAGAGGGTTGAAATTTTGTATACGGTATATACTTCAAATGTGTGGATTTCTGTCAAATTCTGAGTAAAATATACAGTCGAATCCGGTTAATTGGACCACCGGATAATCGGACCAGCCGCTTATTCGGACCGAATCTCAAAGAACCGAAACAAATCCTATGTACATAAGCCTAATATTATTCGCTTATTTGAACCAAAATTCCGTTTAAACGGACCAAAGAACGTGGCAGGGAAGATGAAAAAGAAGTCACAAGTCGCCTGTGTACAGCAGGAAGTCCGAAAGGGGAAAGAACCAGTGGGGGGTGATCAAGCACTTTGTTTCTTAGAAGGGCAGCTCGATAGTAAGCTCTTCAAACGTTGACTTGAATTTGATAAGAGCTTTTTTTTACTGTGCTTCGCATGCTCAGTATCATGTAGATCGTTCCGAAGAATTTGTTTGTAAATTTATTTTCCAATGAATAAAGTTCATAAGCAACAGTAGTTCTTGTTTGTATGTTCGCCATACGCGTGTACCGCACAATAAAGGTCATAATGACTTTTCAATATATTACTAATAGCACGTCTCGTCTTGTAACATAGGGCATGTTCTTGTAATCGGACCAGCCAGTTATTAGGACCAAAATGATCGCGTCCCGATGTGGTCCGATTAACCGGAATCGACTGTATTTAGAAAAAATTTGAATTTAAATTAGCAAGATGATTACAAAAATTAAAGAGCTGGATAAAAAATAAATTCGGCACACAGATTTAAAATGCTTCATCTTAACTCTTGTATTTCTTATTATAAAGGTTTTTTAAAGTACATGCTGAAATAAAAATCTCACCTATAAGGTTTAAGCAAAAAGTTAGTTTATCTCTATATTTAAAAACAAAGCAGGATCGAAATTTTACGATGACTTAATTTTAATCCTAAATTTCCAATGCGAAATGTACTTTTCAGCGTAATTACTTTCGTTATTGAAACATTTATCTAGACATGGTATAAGTTCTTCGATATATTCCTCAAAAAATGTCCGCCCAATATCATTCACTCGCGCAACGGTCTCAGAAATTATAGCAGCTGATGATTTTGTTTCGGCTTCAACGCCGTCATCGTTAATATCTGTTCGTCCATTCTCAAACATGGTGCACCATTTGCAATGACTTGGCATTTTTATCATATAACTATCGATAATGTCAGTGTGGTTCCACCTTTGAGCTCTGAAAAAATGAATCATTGCACTAATTTCCAATTTGCGCGACAATTACAGTTGCCGGGACATTTTACACTTGATTATTAGACAAACTAAAATGCAGCTTGAAAACCGCTACGTCACACAATATGAATAAATGTCTGAAGTATTACCACAAAATTTCGACAAAATTACATATCCCCGAACATTTTTACAAACTAATTACAATTAATATTTGACTGAACTTATATAGTTTCCCTGTGCAATTTGATGAGCTGGAGGCAGTTTAACATATCGCATAAGTCAGTGTCTTAAAGATAGGCTTGTCATTGAACTGTACAGAACAAAATTCTACTACTACTATTTCTTTTTTTTCCCCCATATTTATACTTTGCGTGTGACCTTTTTTTTTTTTTTTTTTTTTTTTTGTAATTATACCTTTTTGAACACGATAATTCAGTGAGTTAGACGAATAAAATTTTTTGCACGTTTTTTACATTTTTCTTCTAAATCTATTTGAATCACATCTGTTTATTAAAAAGGCACGATCATTTTTAACAAAAAAGAAAATATTAATCAAATAGGATATAAACACCTTTAAAAAAGATATATTTTTGACAAAAAGGAAAGAAAATATATGTGAAAAGGGATCGGAAATCTTTCTTTATATTGTAGCAGTTGCATTACTCTATATTTTCTTTTGGATAATAGTTGGCGATGTCTATAGTCTGTATTTTCTGTAGTCGGTTCAAGATCACATTTTCTACCTCGTTACTGGTACCAGACAACCGATAACTAGGTAAAAAATGTGACCTTGAACCGCCTACAGAAAATACGCAGATTATAATTAGGTACACATTTCGTAGTGCATTGCAATGTAATTATAAGGAGATGATATGCTGTTCTGATAAAATGCGCAATTGAATATCTTGTCTTGTCTTCGTATTTTGTGTGAGATTTGATCTTCAAAGAAATATTCTCGAAAACATGGGTCTCTTGCTTCCACTGCACCTATCATTATGATCGTCAGTCAAATACTTTGGTAGGGCCGCGGTGACCTGGTGGTAAGGTCTTGGCTTCGGAACCGGAAGGACTTCGTGTGAGGGGGTCTCTTGCACGTTAAATCTGTAAAGTTAAACGGCCTCCCGCTGGTGTGGAGAGGGGGGTGCCAGTTCAGGTGTCGTCCTCGCCATCTGACCGTGGTTGAAAATTACGAGGTCCGTCCCAAAATAGCCCTTGTGTTGCTTTAAAACACAACAGTGTGTGTGTGTGTGTGTGTGTGTGTGTGTGTGTGTGTGTGTGTGTGTGTGTGTGTGTGTGTGTGTGTGTGTGTGTGTGTGTGTGTGTGTGTGTGTGTGTGTGTGTGTGTGTGTGTGTGTGTGTGTGTGTGTGGGTGTGTGTGTGTGTGTGTGTGTGTGTGTGTGTGTGTGTGTGTGTGTGTGTGTGTGTGTGTGTGTGTGTGTGTGTGTGTGTGTGTGTGTGTGTGTGTGTGTGTGTGTTGGCGCTCTACAGGCCAGACCGTTGGGCCTACAGCTACCAAATTTGGTACATGTATACCTTGGAGGTCGGGAATGTGCACCTCGGAGCCCTTTTTTCGAATTTTTAATTAGAATTTGAATTAATTAAAATTTAAGCGAAATTTCGACGATTTTCCGCTATAACTTCCGAAAATATGATCGCACAAACATGATTTTTACATCAATTTATAGATAAAAAAAATTAGCTTTCTAATGGTATCAGTGTTTTAATGTGTAACTTAAGCTTTTATTTTTAACGAATTTTTAAAGAAATATTTTAACCATGTTTTTCAACAATATATTTCGGACAAAACAATAAAATTTAAGCTGCACGAGCACGTCAAGGGGGAAAAATTAGGTTTTATCAGCGTGTTGCCATCCTATTGACGGAAGTTCAAACTAAAAAAAAAAAAAACTATCATTGCAAATTAAATCTAAAGAAATGCAACTTTTAGCACGTGACTGGATAAAATAAGAGAAATATAATATGTGACATTTTCTAAAATAAATAATGAAAGAGCAAAGGGAAAAAATAGCTTTTATTAGCTCTGTTGAAATCATACTGACAGAAGCTCAAATTAAAAAATTAATTAACTATGACTGCAAATTAAATCGAAAAAAAAAGCAACATTCACCACGTGATTGGATGAAATTAAATAAATATTAAATGTTATTTTTTCTAAAAAAGAAATACAAGACAAGAAATACAATACAAGACAACATCTATATCATTAATTTAGTAAATCAGTGTTACGTGACTTTCGAAGTTTAAGTATATCTGTCAGAGAAATTATAAAGAGAGCAAGGCACATAAGTATTTAATTGAAAATTTTAGACCCTATTACTCTTGGCGAACCAGCTGGTCGCCAAAGGCGTCTAGTGAATGATAAAACAAAAGTGAAGTCGTCCCGACGATCATGAGAAAACTTTCCCGACGCCACAATACCAATTAAACCTTTTTTTTCCCACTTATATTAATGATTCCTTGAATTAAAATCCACAAATGATTTCTTTTTTTAAGCATGCTTTGCAGGACAAGAAATTAAAACACATGCAATTATAAGTGGGGTCAAACTCATACCTCGTGCTGCTTTAGTGAAATATACTTTTTTTTTTATAAAAAATTTCTTTTAGAATTTCAGATTTTTACATATTTTGAAGAAAAAGTTTCTTATTTCGAAAGCCAGAGTATTTGTATAAGTAGATCGCGAACTATTTTATAAGATTGCAATTTAAAAAAAAAAAAAAACTTTCGGATAATTTTAACACCCTATATAAATATGCTTTATCCTTTGCGTTGTATTTTAAATGGGTAGTATCATTTGTTATCATTCTTCTACTGTTATAAGTGTAAGCTTATTCGAAAAATCGTATATATTGCTAACTCTAAAGAGGTAATCGCGTGGAATTTTGGGGCGGAGCCTAGTTTTGCGTGACGTTCTCACCTGATAGTGAAGCCAATAGGGTTGGTATGGCAACCATAAAATGCCGTTTGTTTTTTGAGTGGAACCGAGAGGGCGACGCACTTTTGTTGTTATTTGTTAATGGGAATTGCTGCTGGTTATGGAGCTGGGGTAAAAAGAAGCACGTTGGCAATACCAAGTGAAAGTGTTTGCATTTTAAATGGACGCATGCCAAACCGGCATCTTTTTATGTTTTTCAGAATGCATTATGGAATAATAAACTGTCGATAACTCGGTTTGTCACTCTATTTGAATTGCAGATTGGGAAATATTCGAAAACTAAACTGACTAAATAAAACTAAGAAATCGGTATCTTGAATTATTTTATGAAAATACAACTGATTCCGTTTTGTATGGATGCTAACTGCTTTGGCGACCGTCTGGATATTTTTGAATATTCGTTGTGTTTAATTTTATTTAAATATATTATGCATAGCTTGATATTTACGATTCCTCCAAGGGAAAAAAAGACAAAGCACTGTAATGTGACAGACATTAAAGTTTTTATTTATTTTAATAGTCTTACATATATATTGCGCCGGCGTCCCGAGTTCAAGTCCTGGCTCGAACATGGTTGTTCTTCACCTTGTTTTTTTAATCTGTGAAATGTGTGAAAGAGCTCCCCTGTAAAAAGGGATTGTGCAAGCGAGTGTCATCTTCATATGAATTAGGAGTCAGACTTCTGCCCTTGGGTGTTCAAGGGCCTTTATTCACAGAAGCTACTGCACAAACTCGGTTTAAAATAGCTGCTTTCGCCATCAGGCTTATTTATGGCAACTGCCATAAGTTACAACAACATATATTGTTCATTTTGTTTGTGAACCATCCTAATAAAGTCGTATCCTGTGACATCATGATTTTTAAATATTAGGTTGTTCGGAAAGTAATTTCGTTTTTTCCTGACAAAGGAT
>JAPMOQ010065653.1:0-12515 GCA_026543055.1 Argiope trifasciata | reverse complement strand
TATAAACCTATAACAGCATAAACATAAAACTTTATTAGTTCGCCATATCGGCTATAGATGGCAGCACGTTACCGCTTGAAAATTTAAGTAGCCATTATGGCGAACTAATACAGTTTGAAAATATCCTATCTGTAACTCCGAACTGCTCGACCGTAGCGCTTCAAAACCGGCGCCAATCGATTCCTCGTGGCCAAAAAACCCAGACCCCCAAGTTTACCGGAGTTTATTAATTCTGGGGCGATTTTCGACTTGACAACCATTCCTCGTGTTATAGTATTAGATATTTATATTTTGTTAATTTTTCTAAGATAATTGTTTTGACAGATAGGAATAGTAATTATTATGCAAGTCACAACGCTTATACACATTGGGCGATTACAGTCTATTTTTTATCTCTATTAAAATCAATTTTATTTCATTTTTTAATTATATTTTTGATTTTAAAAAAAGGAAAATTTAAGAAGGCAAAGCTTAAAACGTGTCTTGAAAATAATCATACTTTGAAAAGTTTTCGAATACATTCATTACTAAAGTTATCTTTGCCACTTTTTAATCTTGAGATTTTGGTGATATATAAAAAATCGTTTGCATTTTATCTTTGCTTATTTCTCCGCGTTTTATTCATTGTTTTAGAATAAATAATGAAAAACATTCGAAAAATAATTCATTTCCATCATAGCAATTATAAATCAGTTCGCCGTATTTGTAAACTGACTTCATTCTTCAATGTAGTGCGCGATAAATTGATTTAGGGAAGAAAAAAAAAAAGTCGAATCAGAAATGAGGCACGAAAAGGTCTGAAGCATAGCTAACTCAAGTAACAATTTCTTATAGTTAATTTATAGTTGAAAACGAAATTTATAATCAAAAACATTTTTTAACAATCCACGAAGAATGATGTAAAGATTTTTACACAACTAATCAAACTGTTTTTTCTGATTCAGTTTCGCCTGAACTATTGGACGAGTTAGACAGATCAGCTAGTTTGTACGGATATTCAGACTGGAGAAAAATTTTGTTAATGCAAATAATAATAATAGTAATAAACTTAGGCTTTCCTTCGCAATATCAAGAATAACTTACTGAAATCATATCTTGTTTGCATATGATAGCGCATGTAATATGTTTGGTTTTAATGAAGGTGTAATTGTATGGAGTTGCTATGTAATTGGAATAGGTTTTTCTTGTGTGGGGGTGCATGCCTGAATCGGAACTTGGAATTTTATGTTTGTTGCTATTTATTTGAATACCTAAAATGCATTTTAAAATTATCAATCCAAAATATGGATTTAAAAATAAAAGAAAATCAGGGCAACGAATCTAAATTTTTTTTCATGTCCGTTTCTAATGTCTCCACAATCGTCCACAATAACCTGAAAGGGCATTTCAGTTGCCGGATTTCAATCTATTAAAATATATTCACTTCATTCTTCACTAGGAAATAGGAGTATCAAGATATTACATTAACACAAAAATCGAACGAGAAACAGTGAGGATGAAAGAATGGAGAAGCATCAATACATTTTTTAAAGCATTATATGCAGATATATAGAAGTTTAAAAGAATGCTACAGAATACTGGACCAAATAAGGGACCAAAATATTATCATCATAATAGATATAGTAATATTTATGAATAACTATTTAAATTTTTGAGAATTTTGTGAGATTTTTCGTTTTTTAATTTTTATTTACTGATTTTTCAAACAAGAATATTTTTTAAAAAACATTTAATCATGTTATATTATAGAACAATTGTTGACGGTCCTATACATTTCTAATTCTGAAATATTAATTTTTAAATAATGGTTATAGTAACATGTCATTAAAATTTGTTTGTGGATGAACAGTGAATACCATTTTTTTAGGCCTTTTCCTTTTGCTGTGTTCAGTTTAGGACCCAGTATTTTTTTATTCAGAAATTTATTTTAGATAAATTGCATTTTTATAATCCTTTTAAACCCTGACTTAACCAAATCCCTCTGTGTTTTAGTTGTACCCATAATTTTTTCACTCCTAGTTACCTACTCAATCCAATTGTGTAGCGGGTGCGAACTTTCAGATTTCGACTGCTGACTCGTTGCCACTAGAGTTCATTTAAAAATATAGGAGACAAGGATTTATTCGATGATTTACTTTCTGCTTTTCCCCAAGACAACACAAACAGATGCTCTGTTGAAAAAAAAACTAACATTCCACGACTTTTGGCAAGTGGTTCGGTGTCGTTGCAGCACATACCCTCTTAATTACTTGATCTCGAGTCGCTGTCTGTCTGTCTGTTCTCCAGAACACAAAACATAAGTAGGATGACAAATGGAGTATAATTAATGGCGAACTTTTTAAAGCTAATCTTGATAATGTTACTTAGTATGGATTCGCAATCTAGTTGCAAGAAACGTCACTTTTTGTGAGTTTCAGATCAGTATCTATACTTTTCGAATATAGTAGAATAACTCTAATGCGATTACAAAATTTCAATTTTTGGAATGTTATTAAGCGTTACAAGCGTTATTATTCTCTCGTAAATATAAAAAAGGTATAATAATCGTCTAAAATTTCGAACTAGATATTTTGACGCATCTCCACGTTTTTTCACTTCTATGGATTTGATAAACATATTTTTTAAAAATGTCCTTCTGTCTGTGACAAATTTGGTACATTGTCTGCCCGCCTAATTTGCAAATTTGTATTAAATTTTGAGTAAAATCTGTTCAGACGAAGTTTGCCTGTGTTACTTCACAAGCATGTAAAGGTAATAACTTAAAAGGTCATTTTTTTTCTGGTCATGATGTATAAATATATTTTTGGGATTGATATTGGCTCAATAAAGGTGATTAATTTAGCTTATTTTATAAATATGATTAAATTAATCAATTAATAATTGAATAATAATTTTTTTAATATCATTTTGTGTGATATAAATAACTGAAATATCCAAGTATTTATCTCATTGGAAAATTTATCGAAGCTTTTATCAATCTACATAATTTCATACGACGATTAATGAATTAGTGGGAGGCATACTTCCCCATGGCTCTAGAAAAGGTTAAATGGAAGAATGGGATTTTATGACTATATTTGTAGCTATGTCTTTACATTTTGATTTCAATCAATTGGAAAAGGGGTTGTCTAAAGTACATGCTAAGCTTTCTGGTGGTACAGTTTTTCATTGCCCCCTTTTTTAGATTTCACTCCCCCTCTCTCTGTTTGTGCGTGTGCGTGCGTGCATGGCAGAAAAGTAAATTTTAGCATTCGTGATTTCATAGTCTTGTCTAATTTCAAGGGGACGACGGACTACAATAGTATTTTCTCAAATTATTCATTTAGGGTTATGAAATTTTTTATGCACATGTTTTACAATACAAAAACATTAAATATTTTTTAATGAAATATGATTTTTTTTAAATTAGGAAATGTGTAATTTTTTTTAATGACAAAGCATTTTAGACAATATCATTTAAATTTTTTTTTCTATTTTTCCCTTATTAACATTTGTAAATTTGTTTTGATATTAATTTTCAAAAAAATATTTTTATGCACTCATTGAGTTTTTATATAAATTTTATGTTTTTCTGAATTAAAATTTATTTAGAGTATCTAAAAACTTTGTAACATAAAAAGCATACCCTGGATTCTTTTAATATTTGATCGAAATCTTTGGTATCGATTTTATTTAACCAGCGGGTGACCGAGCTCCGCTCGGAGAAAACAGGTATCGAAGCTAACTCGAAGATTTAAATTTTCAATTGTGATTTATCAAAACAATACATGCCATAAGAAAATTTGTGAAACCATTGGTGAAAAGATAACGGTTAAAGTGCACCATTGTAAACTATTCTAAACAAATTTAGAGTTTGGAAAGGGAACTATTCTATACAAAGGTAAAGATTGAAGTGTGTTGAAGTTCAATATTTTTGACAAATTTATTTATAAAAACCAAACATATATACATACATAAGAAACATATTATAAACCTATAACAGCATAAACATAAAACTTTATTAGTTCGCCATATTGGCTATAGATGGCAGCACGTTACCGCTTGAAAATTTAAGTAGCCATTATGGCGGACTAATAAAGTTTGAAAATATCCTATCTGTAACTCCGAACTGCCGACCGTAGCACTTCAAAACCGGCGCCAATCGATTTCTCGTGGCCAAAAACCCCAGACCCCCAAGTTTACCGGAGTTTATTAATTCTGGGGCGATTTTCGACTTGACAACCATTCCTCGTATTATAGTATTAGATTTCCGCAATAATTAAAACACCTAGAATATTTCAAAGATATTTAAATCTAATTAGAATAACATTTTGATTAAAAAAATCATTAAAATATCCGTTTTTTTCCCCTTAAACGCTGAAAATATTCATTTTATTGAATAATACATATTATAATACACTTTTAATTGAATGTAAATTAAAAGCAATAAAAATAAAATTTCATGTTTTCGATTATTTCCAAGTAAGGTAGAGGAAAATACATTTATCAGTGTCCGATAAATTTTCAGGGGGACCACTCTGCTGGTTTGTATAAAAAAGTTGCTTTACACCGACATAGTTTGCAGCTAAGCCTGACAGGAGAGGGTTAGTTGAGGTTGAAGTAACACTTTACTGGCTTCCGAACAAGAAGGGATGACCAGTTTTTTTTTATATAGAAATAAACCGATTATTTCCTTGCCATCGCCAAAAGATAAATTAATCTCTTTTTTTCCGACTCTCACCTTAGCGCTTTATGGATTATGAAATGGATGTACATAATATGCAACCAGTTCCATAACCTCAGAAGCCTTTGAAAAATCATGATAATTCATGATCATTGGTGTAGCAGTTGAATAGAGTAATAATAAGATATAGTTACCTGGAGCGCTAATTAACGAAGACATGGGATTAATATTTATTGTAATGCCAAATTTGGTGATTAAAGGTAAAGAAAAAATATATAATTTCTTTAGGCGTCAATTATGCAAAATACACCTCCTCATACTAACTTGTAAATTATTTTAGTCATTTTTAAGTGCATTCCTTATATGAGAGCTATCTATTGCAATGCTTTTCATAGCACGATTTAGGGAAATTTCAACATTTTAAAATTTATCTTATTTCTCTTAGATCCCTAAACAGCTTATTATTTTTTGTCCCATGTTATCTTGCGAACATAATAATAAATAATATAATTTCTGGGAATTTGAATTCAAATAAATATGTTTTTCGGAATCTAATAAAGTATGATAAAATATAATTTCCAATAAACAATATTTAGTTTTATATACCTGTTCGATATTTCATGATGTATATTATGTCTTCCCCGTAGTTGATATCATTGGTATGATTCCTAGGTTGTCTAAAAGCCTTATCACACGGTGCAATTTCGTCAGCACTTTTCCGTTTCTACCCTCAAAAACCGGTCGAGCAAGTTTCATAATCGACAACTTTTTCTAACCAGTTCAAAAATGTCGTCGGAAATATTGTCCGCTAACGAAATTCAACCAATCATGTGAAACTTTGAAGTGACGTCACTTTCGCTGCCGTTTGCTGACGGAAAGGACCGAAAATATTTTGCCGTTATAAATTTTGTCAGCCCTTTTCCGTTTCTACTCTCAAGAACCGGTCGAGCAAGTTTTACGTCATCGACAACTTTTTCTAACCAGTTTGAAAATACCGACGAAATATTGTCTGCAAAATAAATTCAACAAATCGTGTGAAACTTTGAAATGATGTCACACAAGTGACGTCACTTTCGTTGTCGTTTGCTGACGGGAAGTGCCGACGATATTTCGCCGTGTGATAAGGCCTTAACTCCTATGCCTTCATTTGAATTCCCTTTTTTGTTGCTGTTTGACTTTAAATGTCCGAGATAAGAGACAGAGAGAGCTAACTGATGACGTTGAATGTATACAGAAATAAAAATTTTATTCATCATCTATTGAGAATCTTTTGTGAAAAATCGATAAAACCAGCGATCGATAAATCCCATTAAAGGTCTGTCTATAAACAGATTTATAGAAAATATTAAATTTTTAAAATAGCATATTATATAAATTATTATTAATTTCATTTTTATTTATTATATTTACTTTTTATTTCATAATAAAAATTTCAGAAACATAACTTAGCTTTTTTTCCTTAGTTAATTAAACGTAAAAAGTTACCCCCCCCCCAAATAAAATTTGCATACATATATAAATAAAAAGTTATCCATAAATTTAATTTCAGTTTTCTTGGTAATACTTATTTGAGGCAGATAAATAAACTTAAAACATTTCATTTTGGCAGCAGTAGGGGATATAATTAAAATAGGCACTGAATTCTAATGTATGAATAATTTCGAATCTTAACGCATCTTAACGAGTAACTTGTATGAATGGCTCTACGTTACTTCTTAATCAAATTAAATTGAATGGATGTTGAAAATCATTCTAAAATAATCTGCAATTTTATAGGGATTTTTTTGTTTGTTTGAGATTGAAAAAGATTTTTTTTTTTTGTCTATGTCATCTCATTCGAGTTCCTGGAGCTCAAATTTAATTTATATATATTCCTCAGAAATTTAATTTAGGCCCACTCCAAAATATTTTTCTCATTATCTGAAATTTCTTCCAATTAATTAAAATACAGATTAAAATATATATGATTTGATTGTGAAATATTGTTAAAATCTAGCATGGAAATATCTCGATATAACTTCAGGAATTAATTGAATGCTTTGATATGGAATAATGTGATTATAAATATTCTTTTATTGAGAATAATAATAAGATTTTATCTGTAAAAGTTTGATTAAGTTTATATTATTAGAGTTCTTAAAATTTCATTTAAAATTTAAAATGTATTTTTCATTGAAAAAAAGAATTTCCATAATTTTGTCATACAGATACTTACTCTTCTGTTGTTTTTTTTTTTTTTTTCATCGATTCTGAAAAAATATAGTTAAATTACTTTGGATTTTCAGGAAAAGGCTACGACATCAGAATTATAGAATTATTATAGTATTTTGAAATTTTATTAACACTAATTATACCATAACGGGTCAAATGACCCATTTTGAACTTTTGCATTGATAATGCACGTATTATCTTATTACTTCTCCAAATTTAACTTACTGACTTTTTCTGACTAATCAAGTCTACTGTTCTTATACTATTTTTATAATTTTTTGTTTTGTTTATTTTGAGTAATAACTGTCGTATACAGTTTTCTACCACATCGGGTCATTTGACCCGGAGAACATTTTTTTTTTATAAGCTTATCAATACATATTGCTTATCTTATAATATTCAGTAAACTGCAAATGTATGCAAAGACTGTTACGTAAAGTAGTTCAATCAAAATAGCTGAGAATAATTCAAGAAAATATAAAAATTTTAGGGTAAAAGTGTAGAATAGTGTGCCCCTTGCTGCGCCACTCCAAGTTTTTTTCAATATCCTTGATTTAGCTGGTATAAATGCCTGGATTTTATACAAGCAAACAACAGGAGATAATATCTCGAGACAAGACTTTTTACTCAAGCTAGCAGTAGAACTTGCCGACGATTTTCGAGTTGCCCGTGAAAAACCAAAAGAAAAAGCAAATACTAAACGATCGTTGCCTAACCCTGTTACAGATTCTAATAAACGTAAGAGGTGTCAAATAGGATACTGCAAAGAGAATAAAACTAATAAAATTTGCTCCAATTGTAAAAAATTTGTTTGCGGGAAATGTGCGACGGAAACACTTATGTGTAAAAAATGTGATGTATAAGAACAACTCTTATTTTTTGCGTTTGAAATAGAAATTGTAAAAATACTATTTCATATAATTATATACATATTTATTATCATTATATTTTTATTTCCTTTCCAACATCCATATTTCATACATAAAAGTAGGAAACGTAAATTTCGGGTCATTTGACACGCTATGGTAAACTAGGTATCTAATAAGTGTTGGTATGATTAGTGTTAAGCTCATACTGGAAGTTTTAGCAATGATTTTAAATGTACATGTAATCAAAGAGATAATTATGTGTTTCTATGGTAAAATGATGACGTAATTACATGATAAATTATATGATATTGATTAAAATTCCTGTGTTGATTCCATTAATAGCTTAACTGATTCTCTCAAACATTCACGCGTATTAAATTGTTATATAGGAAATATATAGAATTAAATACTTAATTTGGATTATAATTCGAAACCACAGTTGGGTAAAATCCATAACCTTTCAAATATTTTATAGATTATTCTACTGAACAGATGCATATTGCATTTCCAAAAGTTAAAAAGCATCATATAATTAGATAATAAAAAAATTTTAAAAAACTATATTTAGTTAGTTAAGCTATTGTTTTATATGCATTTGATTTTTTTAAATTTGGAAGGAAAAATCATAAAATTGCATATAGAAAATTCATTGTTTATTTTATTAAAAGATTTTACTAGTTTTAATATTATGATACACATAACAAAATAATAACTTTCCAAATTTTTTTGTAGAATATACCATTAAAAAATTACTATTTCATAATGTTATGTGCAATGAAATTAAACAATCCATTAATCATATTTAGAATCTGAATAGTTAATGGAAATCACACTTTTTAGAATACCGTCTTAAAAACAAAATTTTAAAAATAGAAATATAAATTAAATGTCTTAAGAAAACTTACAAATATCCATTTCTCTTTTTATACTTTATAATCACAACTGTAATTGCATTGTTTTTAAAATTAAAGCCATTATAAAAATGGAAATAGATAGTAAAATATTTTGCACTATGTATTGTTTTAAGTTCAGAATAAATTTATTTAAAAAATTTCCATTTTAAAGTGACATCAATAATGTTTTACTTTAAAAAAAATTTAACTTTTATTTGTTTATTTAAATGGCATAAACATTAACATACCCACGATTATAAAATTAAATGAAACTTCCTATGTACAATTTTTTTCCCTTTCTTTCTTTCTTTTCTTTTTTTTTTTTAATTATTATTTTGCAATCGTTTGCTATCGTTATATACTGTATGTTGTTGGATTTGTTGAAATAAATTTGGAAATTTGTAATAAATAATCGTCTGCTTTGTTTTGTTTTAATTATTTTCATTTAATTAAAAATAATCTAAATAATCGTCTGCTTTGTTTTAATTATTTTCATTTAATTAAAAATAATCTATTGCATATCAGGACATTTGTACAAAATTATAAAGTTGCTAGGATAAATTTTCGCTTTTAATCATAAATTTGAAACATTTCACGATTTTTATTCCCGCTTGTAGTGAATCACAGACGTTTTCGAGACACGTCATCCCGATACAAATTAGATAAATCTGGGAATTGGGTTGAAGATCATCTTTTCCATGCTGATGCACTTGAACAGAATTCTAAAATTCTCGAATTTCTTCAATGTAAATTTCCCGCCTTAAATCATAAATTTGGAACGTTCTACGACTCGTCTTTCCCACTTCCAGTGAGGCAGGGTCTTTTTCGAGACACGTCATCCGGACACGTCACGACATCTGCGTAGGAGACCGACTTACAGAAGTTAAAAAATAAGAACTCGGTACAGAGGTGGGGGGGGGTCTATTTTCCAATTGTTCCCCTCCCTTTTTTCCATAGCCTGCTGAGGAGGCATACCTTCCTCCGTCTCTTCGCCGTGCCAACTGCCTTTCTATTCTGGTGTGTTCAGGAGGAATGGTTCTTTTGTTTCCGGAACACTTCGAGAATTTTGAAGCGTTCGAATATCCGTTCGTTTGGTCTTGCCGCTGTGTCGTGCGGATAGTGCTGTCGTGTGTAATTGTCTGGCCATGGACACCATGCTGGGAGTAATTACATCACTGGATGTTAAAGGTATTTTCATTGTGTTTCCCATCTAAGAGCAACAAACTCAGCAAATGGAATTTTTGAAACCAATCTTTTGAATTTGCTAGCAACATGTCTGGGATCGCATTTCTAAATGTTAGTTTCTGTAATCTTTCTCTATTGGTATTGAATTTTTTTCTTAGAAGCAAAAAAATAACGAACGAGCCGTTTGTGATGTTATTGTAAGTTCATATCTTTTCATTTACACTTAAATTATGGTTTAAAATTGTGAATACGAGTTTTGCAATTAGGTCATTCTCATATTTTGCTAGCGAACACACTAGTCGCTATAATTTTTGACAATATTATGTATGTTTATTATGCTTATATAAACATTATTTAATTATGCATGATATATTTTAATATGCATAAAATACTGTCAAATTTTCACTCGTGCATCTTTTATGATCGTGTGATACAGCAAATAATATTCATTGTATTTACTTATGTATATATGCCATTCGTAAGATCTGCAAAAGTCCTCTTGATTCCGAAAAACGATTATTTAATTTAATGAATTCAGACTTAAAAAATTTAATTACTTCCCCAAAATTTTCTTTCTCACACAGCTATACTATAATATGTGTTATTCATATTATATATTTTTCAATATTTGTGAAACATCTCTAATTTATAATGAAGGTTGGAAATTTAATTTTTATAAAATTTTAATTCTGCCCGAGTAAATTAATGTGGAATATTTTTTATTTCCAATCAAATATAGACTAATCTAATTTCTGTGGAAGAAAAACGTAGAGAATTATTTATCACGGATTTCTAAGCTAATTTCATTTCATAGGAACCGGAAAACATATGCAGACGATAATCGTAAAAATTTATTTCAAAAAATGAACAAAAATTTATTTATTTATTTTTACTAGACAGATTTTTTACTTTTGTTGCACGCCCAGACTTTACATCATTAGTTATGCGACAACAAAAAAATTAAAATTCTAAAGTAATTTCGAAAATGGAAAATGTTGAAATGGATTTTAAGCACGCTTTTTTTGCAGCGAGTCTGTGATCATTCTAAAATGCAAAAATATCCATCATGCATACATCCTGCAAATGCTTGCTTTTTAATTAAATTAATCTGCCCATTTATGAACTTACTCGAGATTTGTTATCCACTCTTAAACACACAAAATAGTCTTATTTATTCTTTTCACGAGGTGATATGGACAAATCGATATATATCTATACTTATAATAAAGCTCAGTGTGTGTGTGTGTGTGTGTGTGTGTGTGTGCGTGCGTGCGTGCGTGCGTGCGTGCGTGTGTTGGCGCTCAACAGTCCAGACCGTTAGACCTACAGCTACCAAATTTAGTACATGTATACCTTGGTGGTCGGGAATGTGCTCCTCGGAGCCCTTTTTTTGAATTTTTAATTAGAATTTGAATTAATTAAAATTTAAGCGAAATTTTGATGTTTTCCCGCTATAACTTCCAAAAATATTATCGCACAAACAGGATTTTTACATCAATTAAAAAATTAGCTTTCTAATGGTATCAGTGTTTTAATGTATAACTTAAGCTTCTATTTTTAACGAATTTTTAAAGAAATATTTTAACCATGTTTTTTTTTAGCACGTTACTGGATAAAATAAAAGAAAACTATGACGGAAGTTCAAATTAAAAAAACAAAAACAATTATCATCGCAAATTAAATCTAAAGAAATACAACTTTTAGCACGTGATTGGATAAAATAACATAAATATAAAATATGACTTTTTCTAAAAAAATAAATGCAAAGCAAATGTTTCTGCAATCGTTTGCAATATTTAAATCATTAATTCAACAAATATTCTTTATTTACGGTAAACCTGATTGAATTTAGAAAGGATATGCATTGAAATCCCGACCTAAGGGCATATTTCTATAATCGTTTGCAATATCTATATCATTAATTCAATAATTTTTTATCCGTTATAAAATGTGATAATTTCTAAAAAAATAAATGCAAAGCTAAGGTTTCTATAATCGTTTGCAACATCTAAATCATTTATTCAATAATTTTTTTCCTTTTTTCGCTTTCTTTTTTGAAAAATATTTAATATTTTGGCAACATCACCGAAAAAAAAAATACATTTTTAATTTCAGGCCAATCAATGCCCGGAATTACTTCAAGGCTAATGAATATGTGATTTAATTGAAAATTTTAGAACGCAATACTCATGGCGGACCAGCTGATCGCCAAAGGCGGCTAGTATATAATAAATGTTGAATTAAAAACTATGATACTTCACTGTTTCCAAAGAGACTAAGAGAACATTCTATCCTTTTATATCTTCAATAAGGAAGTTTTCTTATAAAAGAGTTGATCTGATATTTCTGTCAGACTTCATTTTCATCTGATTTCATCATCAGAATTTTCATCTGATATGACTGACCATTGTTTGAGAAAGTTGCCATAATTATACCTTGAGAGACATTGGGGTAACCTAAAACCTTCTCATTTCAGAATTGAAATTGTTTCTTACTTCAATTTAAGTGGTCAGAAATAGAATTTATATTTAAAAATGCGGTTTTTTAAACAATATCCTAAGAAGAATTACAGAATTTTCATGGAATTTGGTGTCATGAGAATCATTACAACAAGTAATATTCTTATAAAGAATCTATCTGAAAATAAATTGAAGAATAAAAGGGCTTAAAATCAAATAAAAGAGGGGAAAGATA
>JAPMOQ010065645.1:0-11696 GCA_026543055.1 Argiope trifasciata | reverse complement strand
GAAAACTTATTTTATTTTTTACAAAACATTGGCATTGATAATCTTATCTGAGTTTTTCTGCTCTTTTTCAATTGGTTTTAGAATTTTTACTCTTTGAAACATTTTAAAACTCTGGAAAATTTCTTAAAATCATGTGTTTGGCGCAGAATGGCCAAATGTGGCTTTTGTGCCATAAAACCAAACCAAACCAAACCTCTCTTGTACGTCTTGAGGTGCTGATCGCACATCCCTCCTTCGCATCTACAATGCTGTTATTGTATCTCGCACTGATTATGCATGTATGGTTTATGGTTCTGCCCGACCTTCTGTTTTGCGCAGATTGGATACAATACATCATTCAGCTCTAAGAATTTGCTCTGGTGATTTTCGCACTTCACCTGTAAAAAGCCTCTATGTTGTTTGCCATCAGTTACCACTTGATTTACGCAGAAAAAAATATCTACTCAATACTATTTTTTTACACTTTGTGTGCCACAACATCCAATTCCTCATATTCAGTTTCCTTTTTCACTTCGCAGACTCTATGACTCTCGCCTCTTTCACATACTGCCTTTCAGTGAGAAGATCAAGGACATTGTACATGATTCGAATTTGAGCAATGTTACCTTAAAAACTTCTGATCCTTTAGTTTTTCTGCCTTGGGATACACCACTTTTTTCCTTTTTGAATCCCTTTTCCGGTTTCGAAAAATCCACAACCGCTCCGATCGTTTTCCAACAAATTCTTAATTTTCATCGCAATTATTATAATTCCTATGCGCCAATTTATACCGATGGTTCCAAAGCAGATGAACATGTTGGATATGGAATAGTTTTGGGATCTGCTATTCACAGTTATCGTCTGCATATTTCCTGTTCAGTCTTTACCGCTGAACTAACAGCCATTTTATGTGCACTTCAGAAGATTTCTTTTTCTGCCCAACGTAAATTCTAGTTTTAACAATTGAATTCACCCAGTTGCTGTTGATATTTTATCCTCTTTAAATACTCTTAGTAATAATGGTTTTAATATAATTTTCTGTTGGATTCCTAGCCATGTTGGTGTCTTTGGAAATGAGTTAGCGGATAAAGCTGCCAAAGAAGCTTCTACTTTTCTGCAGCAATCTCTTGTTTATACTGATATGAAGAGATCATTTTCCGACTTTATTAAACAGCTGTGGCAGAATGATTGGGACGAGTCCATAATAAGCCTCATTCAATTAAAACCTCTGTCAATTTGTGGCCTGCTCTGCCTATGCGAGGGATTGATGTGAAACTGTCTCGTCTTCGTATAGGACACACGCGTTTTACCCACAAACATTTATTGTTCGAAAATGAAGCACCGATATGTCCGACTTGCCGTGTTGACTTTACCGTTTTACACATTTTAATTCAATGTCCCTCTTTTAATCATCATCGCAATCAATTGTTTTCTTCGTCACCAACATTAACATTACAAGACTTAGTAGGCGAATATCCCCATAAAAATATTTTTAACTTCTTAAAAATCACTGGATTTTATAAGTCTATTTAAATTGTATTGTCTTTTTAAATCCCTTTGAGATATTTTCTTTTTTTAGCCTCCAATTTCAAATGTTACATTTAAAAACAGTGATTGGAGAAATTTGATTTTTATCTCAATTTTAACACAATGTTTAAAAGATTGAAACCATATGTCTGGCACAGTTTAGCCAAGATATGGCTCTTGCGCCAATAAACAACAATCGCCTTCTTGAGTAATTTTTACTATCAGCAATTTTAAGAAATTGCGATACTATATAACTTTTAGCATTGCTGCACATAGAATTTTTGATTATTGCATCTACTATTTAGAATAATTTTACAATTGTTTTATCTTCATTTTCACAGAAAAATTCACTTTCGAAGAACCAAAATGACCGAGCTTTATCAGAAATGAGAAGACATCTCGGTTTTAGAAACAATCTTTAAAATGAGTCAGGTCAAGTAATTTAATTTAGATGCAAAAATCAGGGCTCCCACTTTAAAAAAACTTCTATTTAAATCATTTGTTCTGATATTTATACTATCGGGGAAGGGGCGGGGGCACGTTTCAGCTCGATGATCTGATAGTGGCAAAAAATAACACATATGATTGTTTGATAATTAAAATAATTTTCCATATTGTACTTCGAGTGTAGAGAAATCGCCTTCACATTGGTACTTTGCGCTTTGCTTCATAATGGGGATAAGCGAAGGTGCGTTTTAAATGTCTTTTCTTCGACGGATTATAACAAAACTTTAAGCAAAAGAAGACACTATACAGAATTTATGTCCGTGATTGCTCTTTTAAGAGATTTTGTTCATATGTATATAATTATAGAGATTGTCAAGTCGTTGAAGAATTTAGTACAAACTTTGGTCTAATGTAATACTTTGCACATAATTTTAAATATCGAATTTTTCATATTTTGTAGTTACCGTGTTCGTTTGTACTCGATCAAACAAACTTCCGAAGAATGGATTTTGCTCATAGTGCAAGAGAAAATAGTTCTATCAAGAGAAAAAATGTACTTGAAATTTGATGTAAAGATCTCATATGAGCATTTCATTTATCTTGTTCAATTGTTTCTATCTTCATTCATCTCGTTCTTGTTTCATTTATCTTGTTTCACTTCTTGCTTTTCGGCTTCCATCTTTGATCTTAAATCTAATAACATAATAAACATCGCTCTTTTTTTATTCGGGCACGTCTGAAACGTGAAGATTCGTCAAAATCTAGAGATGTTTTTTTAACGATTTCAATGCCTCCTTTTTGTTTCGCGTTAGAAAAAAATAGAGCTATGAGCCTTCCTTCAAATGACAGTTATATCCTGCCCATTTTTTACAATGCTTAAGCACCTCCCCAATGCCTTATCTGTCTCTTACGGAATGACGCAGTCTTAAAGTGAATCCGGGATGGAATCTAAACGGGAGACTGTCGTATAAATGACGATCTGGCTGCCCGTGATCAATATCTCCCATGGTAGGCTTCCCTTCTCTTTGTCTGGTTAGGACGAGACCAGATAAACTTGACAGATGACCGGAAGAAGAACATCATCTTGACCATCTAGTAAATGTTCGATTTGATGATGGACAAGTCCAGTCCGTCCCGTAGGATTGAGCCTTAATGAGCCGCAAAATTGAAAGATACTCTTTTTGAGAGTGTTGCTGCCCATTGAGGGGAGATCAACAGGGTCCCCGCTCTGTTTGAATGTGGGAGGGTATCAGTAGTTGTCTAGTTGGCGAGTCGGAAGTATTGATCAGTGCATTTTTTTTCCAAAGCGAAAGAGCGGAAAGGTGAAAATAAAACTGTAATATCAGTTGATTCCTTCAATGAATGGAAGGACATTGTTGCGGGCATTTTGCCATCTGTCATGGAGTGTTCGCAACATTGTGTACAGAATAAATATTAGAAATCGCAGTTTTGTATTGGGAAAATATGGCACCCTAGCAATATTTATTGTTTAATAATTAATCTTTTTTTTTCAACTTCAATGATGAAGCACACATATTTTATATAAAGCTGAATGATCATTTCATTTTTAAGAATGAAAAAATGATGCGAAATATGTAAATATATTTAATTTATGTATTGTTTTTATGGGTAACTTATTAAAATCTAAATTATTTTCTTTTCCTTTTTTTTCATGGAATAATCTAATTCGATAAATTTGATTTCGTTAGTAAAACCTTTCATTATAAGAGAGCAGTGAAAATATGTCTTTTTCCTTTAACAAATATTTTCAAATAGTAATAAAACTAACTTTTGTGTTTTCTTTTTTTTTTAAGCTGATCAGATTGACAGAAATGTAAATGAGATCTTTAAACATATTTATTTGGGATACTATAGAAATGCAAAAGTAAGTTACATATTATTGTTAATTTGTGAGTTATTGAATTTAATGAAAAACTCATATTTGCAGCATTTAATATGATCTCAACAACGAGCTGAACTGCTTCCGAAATGTCTGCAGTTTTGACCATATTTTCTGTGATATCAGCCAAATGTGAAAATACTGTCCAGTCTGCCCTATTGAATATGAACCTCGGAAGACATAGAGTCGCACCGCTGCTATCAGCATGGCAGACAGCAATAGGAAAATGGTCACTATTGTACAAGTCAGTGCTTACTTCAAAGGACAAAAAAGGCTGAAGTTCTGGAGAACACATTGCCAGATCAAGGCTGTGGAATGTACGCGTGGGTTCATGAAAATAAGTTTTCTCATTATTATTGAGTAAGCAGAGAGTGTTATTGGAAATGAAATTTTCTATCTGCTGCCCGCGAGTATTTGTACTCTCTGAACCCCACAAAATACTATGGCCGTTAAAATCACCGAGTAAGATGAAAGGAGAAGGAAGCTGATCCACCAAGTTATCGAGATCTTTCTGAAAGAGGGCATCATAAGGCGGTAAATAGACACAACAGACTGTGACCAATGTTCTTATGTGAACCTGCACAGCCACAGTCTGTAGAGATGAATGTAAAGTAAGAGGAGTACTTGGATACAAATTGGATGTGAAGATACAGACACCACCAGAATTGCGAACTCCTGTGTCTGAATCTTTCCTAGCACAGTTGTAACCACGCAATTTTATTTTGAAATTGGGTGTCAAGAAAGTTTCTTGGACACAGAGACAGATAGGATGAAAAGTATTAAGAATGGTCTTTATATCATTTAATTTTGACCGTATGCCGCGACAATTCCAAGAAAGGAAAGAGAGTTAAGACCCATTAAGAGAGTTTTTTTGACTCAAAGATAACTGAATCGGTAAATTGAGTTGGTGAAGTTTTACAACTCATTTGGAGTTCATCTTCATCCTCTTCAGATGGATGGAGTTTGATAAGATCAGGATTTTTGGGTTTGCCTCCGAACAGAGAGGTCAAGTCTATTTGGACACTACCTTTGTTCGCCAATCCCAAAGCCACAGAACTTTGATTACTGGATTTTTTTAACTTATTTGCAAGCTGTTCTGATATCATTTGCTGTGAAAGTCCACGCTTTGAAAGCTTTAATTTAAGTGAACGTTGAGATTTTGATTTACTCTTTGTAGGTTCATTGACTTCGGGAGCACTGTTTGTGGACGGATCAGTTTCAGAATCAGATGGTTTTACCGGAGGATTAGTTTGAGTCATAACTTTTGAACAATTTTTGCGTAAACAATTCTCACAGTATGATCGTTTCAGTTCAGTTGAATAACTAACGCCCTGTGCAGGTGTTTGTGCCATGATTTTACGTTTAGCCTCTGGATATGAAATTTGTTCTTTAGTTTTAATTGATATAATATCTTTTTCCAATTTCCAACGTGGACATAAACGAGAAAACGAACTGTGGTCACCGCTGCAGTTTACGCATTTTTCCGGCGCGTCACTCTGCTTACTGTCGTGCCCTTTCTCTGCACAACGGGCACAGGCAAGGGTCCAGCGGCAGGCGATCTTAGAGTGCCCAAATCGTTGGCATTGAAAGCATCTCAGAGGGTTTGGTATAAAAGGACGCACTTTTAATCTCATATATCCTATTTTAACTGTTTCAGGCAATGTAGGTATTTGGAATGTAAGAGCGAGATGCTTTGAAGGGAGGAGTTGTCCATCCAGCCTAATTGAGATGCGGCGTAGATGTGTCACTCCTTCAGGCTTCAGGTCTTTTGTAATTTCTTCAATTGATGTATGAAATAACTCCTCACATGTTATAGCACTTTTAGAAGAGTTGAGAGATGCATGCGCGCTTACAGAAATTGGAATGATAGCTAATGCTTTGAGTTTAAGAATTTGATGAGATTGTTGTCGAGAATTAATTTCAACCAACAAATCTCCTGAACGAAGTTTGCGAATGGTAGAAACTTCTCCAAGTGTTCCAGAAACGGCTTTCTCTGCAAGGAACGATGAGACAGTATGGAATGTTTCTTTAATTTCTGAAATTCTTTTGATGACAAAGAAATGGTCGTAATATTTTTCTGCAATTTTCTTAATCTTGTGTTGCCCACTGAAGGGAATAATGGATTAAGGCCCCATATGACATTGTAAAAGATTTAGACCCGACGGCACCACCTACCTCGGTGCCCTACAAGGGAAGGCAATTACCAGCTCTGGTTCTTTCCAGCCTCGGCATACACCTTAGTGCTAGCCGGAACCTATACGCTGGGAGTTACCCCCGGGGACAGTGGCCACCCATTACGCCAAGCCCAAGGAGTAACCCCTTCGCTTGATCCCTAGCAAACTAACCACTCAGGTGGCCAGCAACCAGTCGATTCATGTACCGGGGACTACAGTGCACCACCCATCTAATGGGTCGCCACGCACGGCCAACACGTGTGGTATTTGCTGTCCATGAGAAGCAAGAAGCAAACAGAGCGGTGACAGCTTCTCATGAAGAGCTCCCTCGCCTACCCTCAAGGGAAAGAAAAAAGAAGACAGCAGGAGGCTTAGAGGAGTATAAACTTAAATGGAGTAAAGATCCCTGGGTACCTCGGGATTAGGACACCCGTAATCACCTAAAGAAGATGAGCCCCTGAGGGGCCGACTGTCCAAGGAAATTTATATGTGGACGCTCTTCAGATTTCTTGCCAGGGTTGTAATATGCGTTTAATTGAACGGCAGCTTAAAAATGCAGTTATGAAACTGGTAACTTGGTGTGACGAAAAGGGGCACACTCTTTCTGCTGAAAAGAGTAAATGTAAGCATTTCTGCAGAAAGCGAGGCATTCACCCTGACCCTTTAATCCATATACGCAATGACTTAATTCCAGTCGTTAGCTAAATACGGTTTCTGGGAATACTTTTCGATCGGAAGCTCACTTTCCTTTCACACATCACGCACCTTCGGAAGAAGTGCGAGAAATCTTTGAACATCCTGAAGGTGCTTTCACGTACGTCTTGGGGTGCCGATCGTACGCCCTTAATCCGTCTATATCAAGCCATAATTTTATCTCGTATTGACTACGGGTGTTTTGTATACAGTTCTGCCGATCTTACTGCACTACGTCGGCTGGATACTGTGCATCATTCTGCCCTACGAATATGTTCAGGGGCTTTCCGCACATCACCAACCGAAAGCCTTTACGTCATATGTCACCAGTTGCCCTTGTATTTGCGCCGGAGAAAACTTGCATTGCAGTACTACTTCCAAGAGCAGTGTCTCCAAAATCATCCTGCAACTCATATGACCATTCCAGTTTGCTTTAGAAGATTTTACTATGCTAGACCCTCTCACATTCTTCCCTTTTGTGAGAGAATCAAAAGCGTAGTGAGCGATTCAAGGCTACAGTTTTCTGATATCCAAACAATAGATTATCAAATATTTTCACCTTGGAAGACTCCACAGTTTTCTTTTTTGAACTTTTCATCGGACTATAATAAAGCTTCAACTGATCCAGTTATTTTCCAACAGCTTTTTAATTTCCATCGTTCTCAGTACGCCACCTATTTACCAATATTTACTGACGGCTCAAAGTCGGACGGACATGTTGGTTGCAGTGTCGTCTTAGGTGAAGAAATAAACAGTTACCGTACTCATAACTCTTTCTCCGTTTTATCTGCAGAGTTGCTGGTGATTTTTTGTGCTATGCAAAAACTTTCTCTTTCGTCGCAACGTCAATTTTGTATTTATACGGACAATATGAGCTCTCTAGAAACTCTCCACCATTTTAACTACCATTCAGTTGCTATTAAGATCTTGGGACTTTTGAAGACTCTCCATCATAGGGGCTTTAGCATTTTATTTTCTTGGATCCCTTGTCACATTGGAATAGTTGGAAATGAACAGGCCGATGCTGCTGCTAAAGCTGCTTCTGTCTTTTTTCACTATGGTTTACCTTACCGTGATATCCAGAAATCAATTGCAAAACATATCTTTTCTCTGTGGCAAGACCCCTCAGGGGCTCACCTTCTTTAGGTGAGTACGGGTGTCCCAATCCCGAGGTACCCAGGGATCTTTACTCCCTTTCAGTTTAATCTCCCCTCCGTCTTCTGCTTTTGACTGTCTTTTTTCTTTCCCTCGAGGGTAGGCGAGGGAGCTCTCCATGAGAAGCTGTCGCCACTCTGTTTGCTTCCTGCTTCTCATGGACAGCAAATACCCCCACGTGTTTGCCGTGCGTGGTGACCCATTAGACGGGCGGTGCACTGTGGTCCCCGGTGTATCAATCGGCCGGTAACTAACAACTTGAGTTGCTAGTCTGCTAGGGATCAAGCGAAGGGGTTACTCTTTGGGCTTGGCGTTAAGGGTGGTCACTGTCCCCGGGGGTAACTCTCAGCGTATAGGTACCAGTTAGCGTTATGATAAGTGCTGAGGCTAGGTACAACTAGAGCCAGTTACTGTCATCCCTTGTAGGGCTCCGTGGTGGGCGATGCCGCTGGGCCTGAATCCTTTGTAATGTCGTATGGGCAAATCCAAAGCGGCTCCCTTCAGTGGGCAACAAATCAATCAAACTTCTTCACTACATTTTGATCATTTTTTTATAATCAAAAGAATTTCATCAAACAATGAGACCTTCCATAATGTTTCACCTTTTCTCGTTGAAAAGGCAATTACTGGTACTCTTGGTACTGTATCATCGACACGGAAGTTAAGATCTGGTGATTTGCTTGTTGAAGTGAGTTCCCGCAAGCAATCACAACAAATACTGAAAATGAAAACACTGGGGACAATATCTGTAAACGTAAGCTCTCATGCTACTTTAAATTCTTCAAAAGGTGTTATAACGTGTTTCGAATTGTTTAACGATTCCATTGAAAAAATTACTTCGGAACTGAAACATGAAGGAGTAACTCATGTACGCCGTATAACTATCCGGCGGGATGGACAAATCCTTCCTACTAAGCACTTTATTCTCACGTTTAACAACCCTAAATTACCTGAATCAGTGAAAGTCGGCTATATGAAATTGGCTGTTAGAAAATATATCCCAAACCCACTCCGATGTTTCCAATGCCAACGTTACGGGCATTCTAAATCCAGCTGCCGCGGCACTCTCACCTGTGCGCGCTGTGGAGAAAAAGGTCATGACAACCAACAATGTTCTGCTCAGGAAAAGTGCGTTAACTGTGATGGTAACCACAATTCCTTTTCTCGATCTTGTCCCCGTTGGATATTGGAAAAACAGATCGTATCGGTCAAATTCAAGGAAGATATTCCTTACCCTGAAGCCAGGCGAAAAGTACTTTCTCAGACACCAACACCAGGCATGACTTACGCCTCTATTGCCAAAAAACAGTTTTGCGTAAATTGCTCCTGTGCAAATTGTGTGCAGAATATGCCGAAAACTAAACTTCCGTCAAAAGTGTCAGATACAGAATCTGAAAATTCTGGAACCAGTGCTTCTGAACCCAGTAAACCGGAAAAACCTCATCACAAAGTAAAACTTAACAAGGCCTTAAAACTTAATATTTCAAAACGTGCAATCCCTCAAAAAGATCTTCGTCAAAAAATGAAAAAGTCAACTAAGAGTAACTCGGTCGCTCTGGGACTTGCTAGTCAGGGGAACGTCTGCAAGGACTTGTCATCTATCTTTGGTGGCGTGCCCAAAAGTCCCGATATCATTTCACTTCATCCATCTGAAGAGGATGATAACGACCTCCAAATGAGTTGCGATTTATCGCCAACTCCATCTAATGCTCCAAATAATTCTTTTAAAACTAACATTTCTTAATGGGTTTTTGTCTTTCATGGAACTGTCGTGGCATTCGTCCCAAATTAACAGAAGTTAAAACAATTCTTAACAAATTTCATCCTGTTTGTTTCTGCCTTCAGGAAACATTCTTGAAAACCAACACCCCACTTAAATTACGGGGATATAATATTGTTCGGAAGGATGCAGAAAATAGCTCACATAATTCTGGGGGAGTATGCATTCTAACCTCCAATTCCTTTCCGAGCACTCCTCTCTCACTTCATACTGATTTGCAAGCTGTTGCTGTTCAGGTGCATGCAAGATCCTTAATTACAATCTGCTGTATCTATTTACCTCCTAATATTTCTATTCGTTAACAAGATCTTGACAATTTAGTGAATCTTCCAGCGCCGTTTGTTCTAGTTGGTGACTTTAACGGCCATTCTACTTTGTGGGGTTCGGACAGAACAAATTCTCGTGGGCAACAGATCGAGCAGTTTATTTCTAATAACTGTCTCTGCCTGCTCAACAATGATGAAAAGACATATTTCCATGAGCCCACACGTACTTTCCATAGTCTAGACTTGGCCATATGTTCTCCTGAACTTCTGCCATTGCTAACCTTTACGGTTAGCAACAATCTATATAATAGTGACCATTTTCCTATTATCGTCTCCCATGCTGATAGTAGCGGTGCGACTTCCCGCCCGCCACATTTTCTATTCCAGCGGGCAGATTGGACTGCTTTTAGACAGCTGGCAGTGATCACTGAATCTATGGTTAGTGCGGCAGACATTACGGAAGCAATACGTCTCACCGTTGAAAGCATTTTAACTGCTGCAAACATCTGTATACCAAAATCCTCCCCACGTCCCCGAAAATTTTGTAAACCTTGGTGGAACGGGGCCTGCCGTGACAGTTATAAGAACCAAAAACGACTTTGGAATAGATTTTGCAGGTATCCTACGACAGAGAACCTAGTAGCTTTTAAAAGAGCCAAAGCCATTGCACGTTGTACTCGTCGTCGATGTCAGAGGGAATCGTGGATTAGTTTTGTTTCTTCCATCACATCAAATACTTCTAGTAAAACCTTGTGGAAGAAGGTAAAGGCTGCTAATGGTGTATATAATGAATTAACTATTCCTATTTTAAATACAGGAAATATGAAGTATTTCGCTCCATTAGACATAGCAAATATTCTCGGTCAAACATTTGCGCGAGTTTCTTCTACCGATTCTTACAGCCCTACTTTTCTGGCGATTAAGAATCGTGCGGAACGGTTTCCTTTGCGCTTTAATGACCGAGATACCTCTCCTTACAACTGTAAGTTTAGTATGTATGAATTGGAAACAGCATTATCAAATACCCACGATACCAGTCCCGGACCAGATGGAATTACTTATAACATGCTTCGCCATTTAAATTCAGTTTCGCTTTCCAATCTGTTGTTGCTATTCAACAGAGTTTGGACTGAGCATACATACCCCGCTCAGTGGCACGAAGCTACTGTAATTCCTATCCTAAAAACTGGCAAAGATCCATCTAACCCTCTGAGTTACAGACCGATAGCACTAACGAATTGTCTTTGCAAAATCTTTGAGCGTATGGTAAATGCCCGCCTTATGTACGAATTGGAGAGACAAGGATACATCTCCCCGTTGCAGAGTGGTTACCGCAGAGGTAGATCGACCTTTGATAACCTCGTATTGCTGGAAACGCAGATACGTAACACATTTGTTAGGAGGAATCACCTTGTCTCAATATTCTTCGATATTGAGAAGGCGTACGACCGCGCATGGCGATATGGAATACTTTCTACGTTGTTTAAATTTGATTTTAGGGGAAACTTGCCAATCTTTTTACAAAACTTTTTATCTCATCGAATATTTCGTGTCAGAGTTGGTAATTTTTATTCTGATTCTTTTATTCAGGCTGAGGGAGTTCCACAGGGAAGCGTCCTCAGTGTTACACTTTTTATAGTTCATTTGAGTCAGGTTTTATCTGTTTTACCATCATCTGTTCATGGAACTCTTTACGTTGATGACTTGCAGATCTCGTGCCAAGGCAGCAGCATAAATCTCATTGAGCGTCAATTACAGAATGCAGTTAATAAAGT
>JAPMOQ010065618.1:112098-125374 GCA_026543055.1 Argiope trifasciata | reverse complement strand
GCATCTATTTAAAAAGGATTCATCTCCAAATAACTCGCCGAGGAGACACAATAGATTCAGCAGAAATGCTAAATACAAGTGAAAGGGTAATATTGAACACAAATGCCTTGTAAGTTATTCTCAGAGGTAATAACTTCATTACAGATCATGCGAGAAAATGTTGTGGAGACTAATCCTGGGGTTTTTAAATTTAACTTAAATGTTAGTGTTTTTTGCAGACACTTAAAGATTATTGTAGTACAAATAGTTTTGGACTACCTTAATTTTCAAAAAAAAAATATCGTTTCAACTATATAAACTATTTTATTTGGTATAAATACATACATACATACATACATACATACATACATATATATATATATATATATATATATATATATATATACAGAAAGAGAGAGAGAAAGTCAGCTATTTAATTAAAACTGGTTCATAACTTAAATTCATTAAGACAAATATCAGAGTAATCTATACTTATAATAAAGCTCAATGTGTGTGTGTGTGTGTGTGTGTTGGCGCTCTACAGGCCAGACCGTTGGACTTACAGCTACCAAATTTGGTACAGGCATACCTTGGAGGTCCGAAATGTGCACCTCTGAGCCCTTTTTTCGAATTTTTAAATAGAATTTGAATTAATTAAAATTTAAGCGAAATTTCGACATTTTTCCGCTATAACTTCCGAAAATATTATTGCACACACATGATTTTTACAACAATTTAAAGATAAAAAAATTAGCTTTCTAACGGTATCAGTTTCTTAGAAGATTATAACATAAGCTTCTATTTTTAATGAATTTTTAAAGAAATATTTTAACCATGTTTTTTTCACGTGACTGGATAAAATAAAAGAATGCCGGAAGTTCAAATAAAAAAAATTATCATCGCAAAATAAATCTACAGAAATGCAACTTTCAGCACGTGACTGGATAAAATAAAAGAAATATAAAATGTGATATTTTCTTTAAAAAATAAATGCAAATGATTCTATGATCGTTTGCAATATCTGTATCATTAATTCCATAAATTATCTTTATTTACAGTAAACCTGATTGAATTTAGACAGGATATGCATTGAAATCCGGAATTAATGGCATATTTCTGTAATCGTTTGCAATATCTGTATCATTAATTCAATACTTTTTTCCCTTTCTCGCTTTCTTTGAAAAAAAAACATATTTCATATTTTGGCAACATCATCGAAAAAAACATTTTTAATATTTTGGAAGCATAACCGATAGTTAAAACTGATTGATTTATAAAATTAAAGAATATTATTAGGAAAAGGTGTTCTTTTAGAACTTTTCGTCCATCATCTTAAAGAAAATATTGCTTTCAGGCCAATCAATTCCCGGAATTACTTCTAGGCTAATGAATATGTGATTTAATTGAAAATTTTAGAACGCATTACTCACGGCGAACCAGCTGGTCACCAAAGGCGGCTAATAAATAATAATGTTCACACTTGATAAATTGCGATAATAGATTTCATGTTTTAAAACTATATTTATCTGAATTGCCTTCATTTGAGTGAAGCGGTTTTGTTGCACGTATATAAAGACACGTCCACTAATAGAGATCAACTATCATCTAAATCCTACTCTATAATTAAAAATTTCAATACAATTTTTAATTTGTGTGATAAGATGCGGTTCAGTGGTTCATCAAAGTTACTAATATCAAATTATCCTATACGCACTCTATAACATTACATGCTTTCATGAAATTCTTTGATATTATGCATAAAAAACAAAATTGTGAGAATATCGTACTATTATTTTTGGATATTTAAGACTCGTCGTGTAATATATTCTTTCACGTTCAGCAACTTGTCACTTAAAGTAATGAATCAGTTATTATTAAAAACTAATCTAATCAAAATGAAAAATCAATACCATAGATTATAAGTTTTTTTAAGGTTTCTATATACTCTTAGGTAATAGGTTAATGTTTGTTAAAATATCATCCTTGTACAAAAACTTCAGAATCGTAATGCATTTGTTTCATATTAAGGAACCCGACTACGTTCGAATGAAAACTTTTGAAAAATTTGATTTTTTAAAAACTATTTAAAACTATGATTCTTAGATGTAAAGTTATTATAATACAAAATACTATAAATACAAAAAAATTACTTGAAAATATATTGTGAGAAAGAGGTAGTAAATTGTAATAAATTTAAGGAAATTTAACCAAAACGTTTGACACTCTACAGAAAATTGAGATTCAACAATTCTTTCTACACAAGTTATAGAATATAACGGTGCATGAAATAAACCAAAATCTAAAAAAAAAGTTGAAATGCAAAGATGTTATGGGTAGAAATATACGTATATATGCACTAATTACATCAATTCTCAACTTAATTTTTCTATAAACAAACATCTGTAAATGAAAAAGTAATCTATCAGCAATAAAACTGTAGGTTCATTTTATAGTCCATATCATTTAAAGCACATGCTAAAATTTGTATGCATATATCTGTTAGTTTTGAGAACATTGAAGACAAATTTCAGCTGAAAAATATGTTTTGCTTTAAAACCCCCAGGATGATAGGCCAGTTCTTCCTTTTCCTTAAAATGATAAACTGGAAGAAATAACAATTTAAAAAATGAGCCTATACGGTCGATATCCAGTGTTTTTAATGCAGTCGGACACCTTGAGTATGAAAGAATATATTCAAGGGGAATATATTTCCGTGATACATATGAGATGAATTTAATCTAGGCTATTTAACTGTGACTAAATTTCATTCATAAGTTTAAAACATATATATTACCAAAATGAGTATAAATGCTAATTATTTTTTTTTCTTTTCTGGGTTATAAGCTTCACTCAACAAAAATTTAAAGTTACATGTTTTTATCATTATAGACACACTTATAAATTCTTAAAAGGAAGGAAAAAATAAGTAAAACAAAAACCAGATATAAATAAATGAAATCACGAAAATTATAAAATAAAAGTGTAATAACTCTGGAATGTTTGCTAAAGCAAATTCTTTTTATTTTATTGACTGAAATTCGGAATGTTTCATATATAAATTATGTATTACACAACACATGTGTTAAACCTAAATAAAAAACACAGTTCCACCTTTTCCGATACATTATGTGTCGAAATAAAGATAAGAAACCTTTGCTAAAAAAGAAAAAAAATATGTGGAAAATCCTTTCTAGTAATAATTTATGAGGAATGATCGAACTTTTGTCCCGCACAGAACATACATGGATGATCGAACGCTAGCATTCTTTATGGAGAAGATACACTCATACAAAAGTTTGTCTTGGACAAAAGTATAATGACAGAACTTGTTCTTTTGAACAAAATCCATTGAAAGAATTCTAGCAATGCTATATCTCTCTAAGGTGATGCAATCAACTATACCTATGGCAGATGACAAGGCGCATTTTTTACAGCACAAGACTTCGCTGAAAAGTTAATTTTTTTTCTGACTTTTTCCAGATATGATGAAATAATATGCAACTCTAGATGTGTGGAAAGTACTTTTCTTGCTTATTTCTGAACTTTGGCGACCAGCTGATTCATCGGGCTAAAGATGGGCGAAAAGTTTTATTTTAATTACTCTTAAAGGCTTTAAATTGTTATTCAGATGTGTATGAAAATTTGGCTTCAGCTATACATCAGAATCAGAATGGCTTCAAGACCGATACCAATAAAATGAAATTAATATCAAAATTTAAATGAATTCAAATCGATTCTCCATTCTATGAAAATGAATACTTATCCTATCTAATATTATAGGAATTTATCGATTCCTTTAAAAGACAATTAATATAAAAAATAAGTAAATTCTAGCTAATAATCTTTAAAGTCATTTATCTTAAGTAAAAGTTTGTACAAAAAATTTTCTTTATGAGCTCTTATGACTCAATTATGATCTTATGCTCTTATGACTTATATTATGAGCATCGAAATTCAGCAATCTTAGAAAGTGACTTATAAAAAATCATCAAAAATCTTTTAATGATACGAAATTAAAATACTCGAAACTTAAAACGTAGACATTAATAACTTTTCAGCAGTAATTAATAAATTGACCATTATTTAATTTTTCAGACTCAAATAGAAAAGGACACATTTTTAAATGTACACATACTTCATTCTTAAAACTTTCAGACACTTCAGTTAAAAAAAATAAATAATAAGATTAAAAAAAATAATAATAAGATTACTTCCAAAATCTGCACATTTAATCATGTCTTAATGAATACAGAAAGATCATTTCTAAAATGAATCAAATGAGAAGCAATCAAATTCAACTTCGTAAGTATTTGAAAAGTAATTAATGTTTTCTTTCATTCCATAAAATTGGAAGATGCTTTTCTTCGGCACTTTTAAAAGGAATAAATAATTCACTAAGAACTGAATCATTCTTGATTTGAAAGATGTGTGTCTGACTTTTAAATCCAAGTTTAAAAAGATTTTTCGATCGGAAACTAGCTTCATTAGAAGAAGAAATTTGATCATTTCCAGAAGTGTGTTTCATTTTTTAATTAATATTCGTCCTTTAAAAGTAATTTCTCAAAGCATACAAGATTTGGAATCATATACATTAGCATATGAATGCCTGTACTAGTAAGTATTGAAATCAAACTTTTAAGATATTTGGGTTGTACTTGAAAAAGAATATCTTCCGAAGTTTGCATTATAAATTGAGGTTTTAATAAAATAAAGGTGCAATAGTAATAAAATATTATATATATATATATTATATAAAATATTTTCAACATAAGATAAACAATTTATCTTTATACACTATTTTATTAATATTATGATATCTAACTTTTAAATAATGAATTAAAATATTTTATGATGTAGTAAACAAAAAATAAAAAGCAATAATGGCGTGTCAAAAACGAATTTTGTATAAAATCGTAGCACGTGTGTTGTAACTTAAGGCAATTTACAAACCCACACACATTTATCCGTCAGCCATTTATGCCGAGGGAACGTCTCTTCTTTTTTCAGTAGCGCCACCTAGGGCCGAAATTACGAGTTTTCCTCACACGCATCACAACTATTTTTACAGGGCGGACTTCATTCATGCATTTCAGTCACAGGTGGTAATTTAGACCTGAATCAGAGAAGGATTGCCCCTGAGCCAGAACCTTAAATGTTATTACTTTCGAAATGGAGGACTTTCTGAACACAACAGATTTATAAGCGCGCCAATCACCACACACGCGGAGAGAGGTGTGGTTCGAACTCACAATCTAAGGGAAACGAGTCCAGCTTCCTACCAACCAGGCGATCTCGGCTTTTCATAATATGAGTGGTAATAAGGCATTTCCCCTTTCGAGTGTGATGTATCGCCTCCATAAAAATATTTTGGGGGATGCATTTTTCTTCAAGTAGGAATTTTTGCGATACTATCCCGACAGGAAACTTAGCTTTCATTCTTCAAAATCATGAAGAGATCTACTAAAGAGACATGGATCGATGAGTTTTGAGTGATTTTAAGCATAAAGTTTTTAGATTCACAGGCACCAGCAATTTTAAGGGCAATTGTTGTTTTCAGTCAATTATTCTGCATCAAATCACAAAATTTTAAAATTAAATTGGAGAATATGCATTGTTTTTTTGAGGAAATAATGTTTATATCAACTGATGTTTTAGTTTAGTTCTATTAACGTCCCGTTACAAAGCAACTCTGTGGCTATTTTGGGAGGGACTTCGTCATTTTCAACCACGGTCAAATGGCCAAGACGACATCTGAGCTGGCACCCTATTATCCAAACTTCCTACCACACCGGCGGGAGGACGTTTGGCCTGACAGATTTAACGTGCACCAGACCCCTTTGCATGGCGGTTCTTTGGTGGAATCGAGTCTCGAACCTGCAATTCTCCGGTTCTGAAAACGAAAACTTACCAGAACTCTGTCCCATCAAAACCAAAAACAATAAAGGAAAGTACAATCTATAGTTAATAAAAATTTCATGTATATTGTAAACAATTACAGGCGAAAGAAGTCTCTGTACTCTGTATATTAAAATTTTTATGAATTATTTAATTGTTCATACTAGGTTTTTAAATGTTATAATCTTTACAATTATCCCAGAAAATTAGATATTTATTATGCCCTTTACAAAATGCACTCGAAAAGTCTGGAATCATTTCGACTTACTTTCATTACGATCTAATAAGCCGATAAGTTTTATTAAATCAACTTTTCCAGTAAAACAAAGAATGTTTATTCTATGTTTTGAAAATGTGACTCTGATAGAATTCGAGAACACGCAGAAAGTCGAGTGAAATCAATTTATTAACTCAACTCTGAACTGAGAACGCTCCGACTGAGAGATATTCGGCTTTTACCAAGCAGAGAAAATTCCAGAATATTATTTTTGAGACAACAGGAAAAATCCAGAGCACTTATCCGGCAAACTAAAGAATTGTTCAGAATCTTTTGGAACATGAAATAAAGGCGAAACAAATCAAGGAAAATTATGTAAACAAATTTTGAATCTACCGGGATTCAAACTCACGATCTCTTGAGGATCTCCAGATCGGAAATAAATTGTATTACATCAGAAAGGACACTGCTTTGTGGTATGTTCCTTTTATACGTGAGATAGATAATGAATTAATTCGTCGCTGTATATGGGATAAGTCACCATTACTCATAAGCATCTCTTATTTGGAGAATAGGCGAATATGTGCAACTGACAAGTTCCTTTTACTATTCACCGCATTTTGATTGACTATCATATCTTTAATTCTTATCGTACTCGTTTTTCAAAGGCAGCGGCGGCCTGGTCTCGGCTTCGGAACTCAAGGGTTGCAGGTTCGAGGCCCGATTCCATAGAAGAGTCGCCGTGTAAGGGCAGCTTGAGCACGTTAAATCCGCCAGGGTCATACGTCCTCCAGCTGGTGTGGTGTGGAAGTTTGGAGGAGGGTTTCCTGCTCAGGTGTCGTCCTCGTCATTTGGCCCTGGTTCAAAATGACGAAGTCCGTACCAAAATAGCCCTGGTGTTGATTGAAACGAGACGTTGATGTAAAAAAAACTAAACGTGTTTTTTTTTTTTTTACTTTTTTGTTTAAAATAACGGGGGGTGAAAAATACCACTCATTTTTTTAATTCTTAAGAGCTCTTGTCTTTTTTACGTGGGGCCGCGGTGGTCTGGTGGTTGGGTTTTGGCTTCGGAACCGGAGGGTTTCAGGTTCCAGACTCGATTCTACCGAAGGTCCGTCGTGTGAGGGGGTCTCCTGCACGTTAAATCTCTCAGGCCAAACGTCCTCCCACTAGGGGGTTCCAGTTCAGGTGTTGCCCGCGTCATCTGACCGTGGTTCAAAATGACGAGGTCTGTCCCATAATAGAACTCGTGTTGCTTTAAACGGGACGTTAATACAACTAAAATAAACTAAACAAAACTTTTTTACGTGCATTTAGTTTTATTATTCTGTTTGCATTAAACATTAGTATTGAAGTTCATGTTTTTTAAATCATTGTATCAAATTATCACGACTCAAAGTTTTAAATTTATGGATGCTCAAAACATATTTTATATCAATCTAAACCAATTCTATCTCTGCACATCTGCGATATATTTTAACAAATAATTTTTTTTAAAAAGCGCTTTTATACTTTGACCCTTTGAATGGCGCAGTTTAGCCAAACAGGGCCTTTGCACCAATAAACTACAAAAAAAAAAAAAAAAAAAAAAAAAAAACACCTCTATGAGTTGAGGTAAAACAGAATACAGAATTGGGTTGATGATAGCGTGTCCGATTTTCCATGGAAAGGGAACGCAGTAGCTTCTGAGGGTAAAGACATCTGAGCACCCAGAGGGCAAAAGTCTGGCTTCTAACTCATATGAACATTCGCTTGCACAACCCCTTTATACAAAGGGGGAGGGCACATTCATACATCTCACAGGCAGAACACACAGACGAACAACCATGCCCGAGCCGGAACGCCCAGTTCACGGGGAAGACACGCTACTCCTATGCCATGTCGCCGGCACTTAATTATTTCATTATGAATCAATGACATTTCATATATTAAGAATATACTAACAAATTATTACTAAATTAGAAACAAAATAACCAAAGGAATTCCCCCACTTCAATACAGGTAAATTAATTAAACCTTCATTCTTAGCAAAAACACTTAAAATTTAAACAAAGCAGAACCATTCAAATGCCCATATCCATTCATCAATTCATAGAAATTCTAATTTTTTAAATAATAATTAAAAAAAACTGTTTGAAAGGTTTGTTTTATTGGTGAGTTAACAAAGAATACGTCGTAATCTCGTGGTCCTTTTGTTAAAGCTATCAAATAATAAATCTTAATTATCTAAGAGGTCGAAAATATAGAATCGTATTCATTTATTTCGAATAGCAGAAAGGAAAGTAATTTATAACAATGCGTTTGTACTGTCTTCATTTCAATTATCCTTAATTTTTATTCTAACATTTATAATCACTTTAGAGCATTAAAAGGATTCACATTTTTGCATCAAATTGCAATGTAAGCACAAGAATGTGTAGTTAATTCAAGTATCTCTTTAAGAAAAAATCAGAAAAATAATTAATATGTCAAATTTGCAAATAGTTCAAAATAAAAATAAAAAATTCTGTACGACTCAGAGAAGTAATTATGATTTCATAACGTATGTTTTATTGTAATAGACGAAAAGAACTAATCTTAAAAATCTTTTAATGAAATAAAATAGCAGCTTATACAGTAATAATACTGCTTCTGAACAGAATTATGTGTATTGCATCAATATTTATTGCTATTCTTAAGACGATAAAAACTAGCAAATTAAAAATAGAATTTTAATTCAATATTACGATGACATATTAATCACAGTACATGCCTTTCCTATAGATATTTCCCCAATTTACTCATTCACAATATTGAACACAAAAAATACGCTAGCAAGATATTCATGAAGCGATAATGGATTTCAAACAATCGAACAATTTTAAAGGCGTCTTCGAATATCGAATCTATACAGCTTTGATTTTGCTTAAAGCAAAATTCAAAGATAAAAATGAATACATTAATAATAAAAAAAAAAATTTCATCTTCTTATATTTGATGTAGAGTGGACTCAAGGTGAATTGAGTCAAAGTGAATCAAGAAGTACGCTTAGGAAATTAGTTTAATCAACCTAATCCCTTAGTTTAGGGTGTTAATTTATTCCTTATATATCACCCTTATCCTACAGTGTAATAGGGGGATATCCCTTAGTTTAGGGCGATAGATTAACCCTTATATATTACCCTTCTTAGTTTAGGGTAACAGTCTTTCCTTTATAGATCACCCTTATCCCTTAGCCTGATTGAGTGAAATCTCTTAGTTTAGTGATATCCTTTACTCAAGGATATAAGAACATTCACAAGTATCTATTTTGCTCAAGGTGGATCAGAATACAAAAATTTGATTATCTTCGTGCCAGAATGTGAAAGGGCGAGGACACGTGATTTACTGTCTAATCTGATTGAGAACCAAAGAGGTATTTGTATTGTTAATAAAACTTAACTAAATAACATTTAAAGTATGACAGTCATCTTTTGAAGTGGTATAAAAAGGAAACATTATATAAGAATGTTAGAGATTAAGAAGGGCCATAAAGCAGTTCGAATGTATCAGGCCCGGGATAGTGTGCAGATTTGTAAATGTTGCAAAACTTTTACAGATGCATGTTTAAGATTTATGATTTTAATATTTTAGTCTTTCAATGGGAAAGCAAAATAATAATAATAATAATAATAATAATAATATGTCACAATTTAATATCTTTTTCTCAAACTCTTCTTAAAAAAATTTATAATTGTATTGCATATCTGAATTAATTTTTTAATTTTGCTTAAAACGGTATATTCTTTCAATGAATGAAAAAAATGAGAAACACATCAATAATTTCTGAGATATCGCCCAAAGATTTATGATTCATTTCACATTGGGAAACGTCATTATTAAAAACTCAAAAATAATCTTGAAATCTAAATTTGAAAAAGTTTGCCAGCTTAATTAAGTATAGATTTAATTCAACTCTGAATTCAATTAAATTAGTCCGATGGAAGAAAAAAATAACTTCATTAGTATTGATTTTTGCCCGTTACCCATCACATTCGCATTTCACATTTATATATATATATATACACTGATGAAAAAAAAATCCCAACACTAGGAAGGAGCTGTGCTACATAAACGAAATTTGGTAGGCGTGTTTATACACCTAAAAGATGACGCGGATTCAAATTTCCAGCTACGCGCGTAAGTGTGGCGCTAGTAACTACACTATGAACATGCAAATGAGGTTTGCTTTAAATAAGCGCTGTAAGGTTCGCGATCGTTATTTACAGTTGAAATTTGACGTAGTGGATTAATGTTAGTCACGGATGCCTCTGAGAACATGAAGAAGCCATTATCAACAGCTCACTGAGTTTGAACGAGGTCGTGTTGTAGGGCTACGAGAAGGTGGCTTTTCTTTCCGCGATATTGCTGAAAGACTTGGCAGGAATGTATCCACTGTGCATGAGTATTGGCGGCAGTGGTAAAGGGAAGGTACTGCCTCAAGAAGACCAGGTTCCGGGCAGCTACTTTGTACTACTGAGAGGGAAGACCGTCATATTCGGCGTATGGCTGTTGCTAATCGTACTGCGTCTGCAGCTGAAATTCGAGTTGCAGTTGGCACCACAGTGACACAACGAACTGTTACAAATCGGTTACTGCAAGGACAGCTCCGAGCCAGACGCCCTGTACAGTGCATTCCACTGACTCCAAACCACTGCCGTTTGCGACGTGAGTGGCGTCAAGCTAGAGCTCATTGGAGGACGGAGTGGAGATCTGTTGTGTTTTCTGATAAAAGCCGGTTCTGCCTTGGGCGCAGTGATAGCCGTTTGTTGGTTAGAAGGAGGCCAGGCGAACGCCTGCTAGGGACCTGTCTGCGGCCTAGACACACATGGCCTACTTCTAGAGTTATGTTTTGGGGTGCAATTTCGTATGACAGCAGTAGCACTCTCGTGGTTATCCCACGCACCCTGACTGCAAATTTGTACATCAGTCTAGTGACACAACCTGTTTTGCTGCCATTCACGAACAACACTCAAGGGGGTGTTTTCCAACAGGATAACGCTCGCCCTCATACCGCTGTTGTAACCCAACATGCTCTACAGAGTGTTGACATGTTGCTTTGGCCTGCTAGATCACCAGATCTTTCTCTAATCGAGCATGTATGGGGCATCATTGGATGACAACTCCAGCGTCATCCACAACCAGCATTAACCGTCCCTGCATTGACCGCCCAAGTGCAACAGGCATGGAACTCCATCCCACAAACTAATATCCGACACCGGTACGACACAATGCATGCACGTTTGCATGATTGCATTCAAAATTCTGGCGTTTACAACGGTTACTAATGTACCAACATTTAACATTTGAAATGGCTCTTCTGCTATCTTGAAACTTTAATCAATTAAATATGTTATCTAGACAAATGTATTCCTAAAATTTCATTACTGTACAATATTTTTTTCTTGGTGTTGGGATTTTTTCCCCATCGGTGTATATATATATATACCGAAATACAGTTTAATTTCATTTCTACCTTTGGAGATTTTATAAAATATATATTCACGATTCCTGTTAATTAGAAGCTGCAGCAAATAATAAATGTTTTAGACAATTTAAAACTTCCTGTATTAGAATTAAAAAAAATCAGAAATATTAAGAGGGGCCCTGAATAAATAAAAAGAAGTTAATTGCTACTCTCCATCTATTGCTAAACACTCATAGGGAAAAAATTACGCAATACTCAACAGAATCCATACTACTAAAATCAGCAATGTTTCCTCTGCTTTGTTTGAGAAATAAGAACAAATTGAAGGTCAAACAGTGCTAACTAAAGTGTTTTCTTCTGCACATAACAGCAGAAATTATTCATTTTATGTGATGTTAATTTAATTAGTTTCAAATAATTTCGAGAAACGCAAACTCAATTTTTTTGTTAATATTGTTTCTTAATTCTTCACAATGGAGGATTTCTAATTTTTAATACATATTATGTTTCCTTAATGAGAAATGATGCAACCGAAACATTTAATGAATTGAATAATTATCCTCGGAATTCATGTTTACAATCAGTGGCACATCATTTCCCATACGTTCCTGAAAAATGAATGACTGTGTTTTTATTTTTATAATGTTATCTGTAATGAAATCTCTTTTATCTCTGAAAGTTCCATTGATGGAAAAAGAAGACACTCATTTTGTAAGAGAGTTTTCTTCTTTTTCTTAACATAATTTTAATAAAAAATACTAGACTTTGAATGACGAGTAATTAATACGAATAAAAATTAATCTCAACTCTAATGGACTTTTATCAGTTTCGCAGCATGTATCATTTCAAAAAGGCGAAGCAAGTATTTTAAAAACATGATTTATTCTGTAATAACTTCATTTGATCAAAATCACCTTGCCTCTCATTCTTTCCATTTCTGTTGTAAAATATCTATAGATGTATATGATTTTTGATTAAATATGAAAGTATTAGTTTAATGTAAAAAATATTTTAAAATACTGATTGACATGATAAAGACTATTGAAAACGCAAACGTATCCACGCGACTCACTCATGGCGAAACGGAAGACCTATTGACTCGCGAGAGTCAAAAGCAACAACTTAAAAAAATTCCAATTTTTAAAGAGCCAATAAAATTTTCCGATTTAATCTTATACTGTTGTTTGCTTATATACATTTTATATAGATTAAAAATTAACGATTCTACATACGGAATAATTATTTTAATGTAAACACACACATATATATATTGACATCATAAGCAAGTAAGAAGGAAAACAACATAATCAAAAATACCACAAAAAAGAAAAGAAACCGGGCCGAAGACTTTTTCAAGGGTCCCCCTCAGGCAAGGATTCATGATCCTTACCTAAGGGAATTATGAATCCTTGTCTGAGGGTGACCCTTGAAAAAGTCTTCAGGCCGGATTCTTTTTCTATTTGTTGTAATTTTGATTATGTGGTTTTCCTTCTTACTTATATTGTGAATTTATTTAGATTCATCTGCATTTTATTTATAGTGGAATTTTCACTCACAAATACAATGATAGGCTTTTAATTTTAAATTTTGAACTTGTTCGAATCCAAAATAATCTTTAGTTTCGTCTCCATAATTAGTTTCCCTTACTTAATTATATTAATTTAAATTTGTTTCATACGTAGGTTTTATTTCATTTAGATTTTATTTTTGTGAACCTTTTGTAGTTTAATTCCGAATTA
>JAPMOQ010065618.1:48124-92098 GCA_026543055.1 Argiope trifasciata | reverse complement strand
TTCAAAATTTTGGAACAATTTTTGGTCTTAAAAAAGCTAAAATAGAAAATACATCCTGATGTTAGAGGTCATTTTATAAAATAATTACTTAAGAAATATTGAAGAATAAATTAATAATATAGAAGATCGTGAACTTGCAGGAAGAATTTCTAAAAAGGAACTAACTGAAAATATTAAAGAAAATGTTTATAAGAAAGATTGTAAGAGAAACGCTTCGATTGCTCGTGCTCTAATCAAATGATTCTTAAGAAAAATATAAGAATAGTTATGATGCTAAGAATTAAAATCTATAAAGAATTATTTTTCAAGCATTAATTAAAAGAGGATGCAACTTTTCCCGAATCTACCAACGTGTAAAAATATCCGAAATATTTTATATTTCTATTGGATTCAGACTTGCGGCTAAATTATGTGATCAATTAGGAGTAAACCAAAATCAAACCTCTAATCACAATAATTGAATTAAAAAACATTTATGTATGGCCAAGGAATGAAATTAAATGTTTTGTTGGATGTTGATTCAGAGCTGTAAATAATAATTTACTAATTATTTTTCATTTAATAATCTGTCTTAACATCAATGAAAGTGAATGCATTACTTCAAAAAGGATATTTTTGTCTTACTGCCAAATGTAGCACATAATTTTGAAAAAGAGGGAGTATCAGTTCAGATGTCATCCTCATCATCTGACAAAGTTTCAAAATTCCAAGATTCATCCCAAAACAGCACTAGATTTTTTTTAAATATTTATCCAGATTTATTTTTGCTATGTTGTGTGAAAAATTTTAAACTAGACTAAGGTTTAAGTAAGAAATACCTTTAAATAATTTTTCTGTTGAAATTGATATATTTACCTGTTTAAATTTTTTGTTATGATGCTATTAGAAAAAATAGTATGATTAATAAATTGAATATTTTTGTAAATTAGAAAGGAAACGAAATCGTGAAGAAAAAATATTATTTTCGTGTTAGGTAAGTAGAAATAAATTTAGAAATTTTGTTAAAGTGAGAATAAAACTTTCGTTGTATGAAGAAAGGCATAAAATTCGCGTTTTCAGTGCTAATTAAGTACTCAATGCCTGAGTGACGCTCAAATGAATCTAATCAAAACTCAACAGGGAAGAGGAACTTTTTGTTTTGTCATTCTTACGATATTAATGTAAATTAGATTGAGTTGAGTAATGGGATGAATTTTAAACACAGAAATGAAAGAAAAACATTCACTAAAAATTATTTACCATAAAAAACACAAATTTTTTTAATGCAAATGACGAGACTTTTGAAAAACAAGATAAAAGCTGGTTTTCTATAAGTCTCGATGATTTGGATTTGTAGATCAAAAAATAACTTATGGCCCTCAACATGTGGGGCTGTTTAAAGGAATCCTTCAAAACAGTTAATAAAATTTTGTAATTTCAATTGTTCTTTGTCAGAAGAAAGATATTGCTAACTGATCTGTTAATCTAATAAGAAAATTAAATCGCAAACGATAATTACTCATTAGCCTTCATTAGAAGTGTGTTAAATCAATCATAGAAAAGTCAAAAGTGTTATATTTCTCGTTGCACAATATGGGTTAAACACGTAAAAAATAGACACTTATAGAGTCAAATATGCAGCCATTCAAAAAATTATTGGGACACTTGACTTGAATAACTACAAACCTACATATCACATTAAAATAAAAATGGAATTATAAAAATTTAACATTTGCTTTACAGTTTGTAAGGAACTTTTAATTGGTATTTCAAAATTTAATCGCATTTTCTAATATTATACTTGATGATTCTGAACCAATATGAAACAAACCACGATATACAACAAAGGGTTTCTTTCATTCCCATTCTGAAAGAATATCAGACCTTGCAATTGTAAAAGAATATATACATTTGATACATAAAAATATATATCTGTTTGTGGAATAGAATAATAAAAATAGAGTAAATACTATTTATGCTTCTCCTATATATATTCTTCACTTTCAACGAACGTCTTCACTGTCAACAAGAAAAATAATATCTTTTTTCCAATCATTCTTAATGCAACAAGATAACTATTTTAAATTCCAAACGATGTTTAGAAAATTATATCTTACCCTAACTTGCTAATAATTAAAAAAAAAATCCCGTCGCTTAAAGTCTTTAGCTGCTAGACGAATCAGTTATAAATGAAGAAGTTAATTTCTTCTTTTTTTAAAGAAGAGGAATATCTAGGTGTACCACAAAATTAGTTTTCTTAATTTAAAACCTGGTTTTCGTATGTGACAAATTTACTTTTAAAAACCGTTTTTTTTTATTTAAAAACTGGTTTTCAAATGCAACACATTTATTTAAAAAAAAGTTTTTTTTTAACAGCGTATGAAAAACTGTCAAATTCCAGTAACAATATCATTCTGTCAACTACAATCCTTCTTTCTGAGGTTATATATTAGATTCATTTTCTTCGCAATTATTTCCAGAATAATTCTTTTTTACAAAAATGAAAAATCCAATGAATGTAACAAAAAAAGCAATATTGCTGTTAAACATTTAAATTTATATTCCGCTTTGTCAAAAGAAACACATGAAAGACGTCAAAACTCTATAAAAAGACAAAGAATGTTTTTGAAACTATGCCAACGCGATCTTAATAACCAAAAAATAAAAATACACCTATTATTCACCGGATATTGTCAATCTTCGGTTGTTTAGATCAAAGAATTGTCCATTAACAAAACTAGCGAAATTTATCTTCATACGTAAAAAAAATAGAATGTAAATGCACTTTAATCACTTTTCTCAATTAAAAAAACAATTTCTTTTAATGAAAGGTTTTCCTAAAATAAAAAGGAGCATATCCTCAAATGTTTTTTTTTAAATTCTATTAAAAGATATTTATATTGTGGCATCCCAGATAGAATGCCTGCATCCTAATTGGTATGTTATGATTCAGGCATCTGACTTTCTCGATATTCATAAGCTGATAACCGAAGCATTTATTGGATGAGAAGTTGAGATTAAAATAATACAAATATCATGGAAGTGCTCACGCAAAAGGCACGTTTAGAAAGTCTAAAAATTTAAAATATCTCTCCTACCTCCCGTAGAGACGAAACAACGAGTTGTTTTTCATAAGGATCACGATCAGCTTATTTTCTTCCCACTATACTATATCTTCCGAATATCCGCACGATGACCGAAAAGCCCATTCAAGACGTTCACATAATAGAGGAAGAAAGCGGTTCACCCGAGGGAAATGATTGCCTGGCCGTTATTCAGTTAGAGGACACGAAGAGGGCATATTTTTCTTTTAAAGAACGTCAATGGCATATAAAAAGATGTCTGGGGCTCTTTGGTATGAAACATTATATTGATGCTCTGCTCCCTAATATGTTGTTTGATATTGCAATTTCATGTGGTTCTTGGGTAATACACGCAAAGGCTTATTGAATGTGTAGTCTGATGGTGTTCAATATAAAATAATAATATTATGTGCGATATCACCAATTTTTTTAAAAATTTTGTTAATAGAACATTATTTTTTAAAGAAGATATTACATCCCTCTAAATTATATTTTAATAAATGAATTGGAAATGAAAAAAAAATAATTATTGCAATTTAAAGTATCGGACTACGTTCGAAGGACAATTTTTGAAAAATTGAATTTTTTGGAAACGATTAATTATTTTTAGTTTGTATTATCTATTATAAATATTATAAATAAAAAATGCCCGAAAACATAATATATTTTAAAAAAATTGGATAAAATTTAGAAAAATTAGAAAAATTTTGATGAAATTGAACCAAAACGGTTAACACTACACAATATCGTGATGCAGCAGTCTTATTTTTCTCTGTACACAAGTTATAGAATATACTGATGAATGAAATGAATTAAGCTCTAAGAAACATTTTGAGATGCAAAGAAGTTGTGAGTAAAAATATAGGTATATACGCATTTTTTCCATAAATTCGCAACTTAATTTTCTAAAGACGCCTATAGATGAAGAAATATTTCACCAACACTTAAAAATTATGTTCATTTTATTGACTCTATTATTTAAAGCACATGCTGAAATTTTTATTTAAATACCTTGATTTGTTTTTGAGATATGTTAGCGGTGGAGAAGTTTTGAGAAAGTTGAAGTGAAAGGCAAAATTTAGCTGAAAAATAAGTGACCCTGGATAATAGGTCAGTCTTTCATTTTCCTAGAAAGGATGAACTCTTTTGGAAAGAGGAAAGTCTTAAACTACAAGATATAACAATTATTAAAAAGTCGCCAATATGGTTGATAACCAGTGTTTTTAAACGTAGTCGGATGCCTTAAAAATACAATGCTTAGTACTAAAAACAATATTAGGTCAAAAGTGTCTGAGAACTTTCAAACTTGCCTATTTTTTTCGAATTCCTGTAGAAAGCTGGATCAGTTTAAATACAGGAATGGAGATGTATGGAACAGGAAACATAAATTTGCTCTAAAAATATCAAAATGATTTTATTTTTATAGTGAAGATTTGGTCACGAAAGCATTTAGAGGACCTTTCAGGAATTCCTAAACCAAATTTTTGGTAATAATTTAATTATTCGAATATTTTATCAGATCTTTTGTGAGAAACACCTGGCTTACAATTGTTTTAGTAAATGAATTGGAAATATATAATTAAAAAATTTCAAATTTTTCAGCATATTTTTTTAACATTTATGGTTTTTAAACAAATATGCTAAATTTTTACGAAATAGGACAATATGCTATGCATCATATTGTGTCCAATATAGGTATTTTCCCGTTATCTGAGCATGCCAAATAGCCAAGCGAATGAAAATAGTTAGCGGAATTCAAAATTATTTCGCCATTTCTCGCTGAGCCGAGTTAACGAAAAAGCACTACAATTTATAATATAATTTGTGAAAATGAGGAAATAATTTTTAATTGAAGTGAGCTGCATTTTAGTGGTTCCAAGATAATTTAAATGACTAATAATACTTTATTTCTTAGAGTTGTCAAAGTCAAAAAGAAAATGTCAAAATATATATACCTATTAATAATTATGATTGGTTATTACTTCCTAGAATAGATATATATTGGAAAATAAAGTCTAGACATCGCTAATTAGTTTTGAAGCTTTTCAAATATAGCAAACTAATAAGAACATTCTAATTTTTGTACGAGTATAATTCAATTAATGAGAACATTCTCATTTTTGTACGAGTATAATTTAATTAATAAGAACATTCTCATTTTTGTACGAGTATAATTCAAAAGAATTTTCTCTTTTGTTATAATAAATTGTAATTCACTAAACATGATTGACAAACCTAAGTAAGTTTGACTAACATTAATAGAGTTAATACAATGATGTTGTTCAATTTTGATATTTACGCTACTAGAACTCCATGATTGACTGACTACGCTTTGTGTTATCTGCTCAATTTTTGATAATTGTTCTCTTTCAAAACTTCATAAAGATAGTTATGGACCTGGGAGACTGACCATGTTCCTGTGTTTTTCCTGTCGTTTAAAGTTTACAGATAGAAAACTAAAGCGGCAAGTTTTAAATTGTTATTAATTATTGTTTGTTGGAAATACCTTAATTAAAAACTCTATGTTGCAAATAATACTTAACAAATAAAACACGAATGATTCTTTATTCATAGAGGGTTTGGTGATTCAAAATCATACAATTATTAATTTTCATTTAATTTTAAATTAATTCGATTAATGTGTTCATTAATTATTTAAAATGATACTCAAATTAAGTTATGATGAAGTTTTCTTTATTGAGAATAAAACTTCGGGATTAAAAAATCCTACTTTGAAACACATGATAGATGTTTTGTATGGTCCTTGAAATTTTGAACAGCCTTAAATTGGAAAGTACTTTATTATATTTGCCAAACATTTCTGATAGATTGAAATGACGAAACTATAAAATGTATTGTCAATGTTTTGGCTTAATGTGTCTTCTACACCACAATCAACCTATTTTAAATATAAGATGGTGCTAGCAGATCTCTATTTTTCAGTTCCTACTATTAGTTGATATTCTCCTGATACACATTTATGTATATAACTTGTTCATATTTTCAATATTTAATAAAAATGCTTGTTATTCATCCACTCAAGTTCAAATACATTTTTCAAGCTTGTAGTGGATGATATATGATGTTAATAATGCTTTTTTGCTCAAGCAAAATGAAATAAAGTCTATTTATGAAACGAATCTAAATTAATGTAATTAAGTGAAGGAAACTAAAAATTGCAATCGGAACTGAAAATTATTTCGGATTCGAACAAGTTTAAAATTTAAAAATTCAAAACGTCATTCTTTTTTGTGAGCGCTGACGTAGCTACTACTAAAATACAAATACATCTAAATAAATTAAGAAAGTAACCTAAGTAAGAAGGAATACAGCCGAATCAAAATTACAACCAATTAAAAAAACCGACCTCACTTTTGAAGGCTCTCCCTCAGGCAAGGATTCAAATTAATGGATTTTTTCTGTGAGGAGATCGGACAGTATCAACAGAATTTGAAGGAAAATCCCCGAAAATTCAGGCAAAAGAGACAAATCAATTTTAACAACAAAATTTTAAAAAAAATGTAGCATTAAAAAGCTCAAAAAATAAAGTAAAAATATATTTAAAAAAATAAAACTACATAAGAATATTCAACCAAAAATTGAAACATTCCCCCCGATATTTAAGAACACAAAAAGTGAGGGAACAACCCAGCAACAGGCGAAGAAATCTCACCTCACCATCCTAACCGTTTTTCGAATTTGAATACAGTGTCTCGCAGAGAAAAAAAAAGATAAATGGAGGTTCTGAGAGCCATCCATTTTATTTTATTTTTTAAGTTAAATATTAATATTTCATCATTTCTTTTTTCATTAAAATATTAATATTGTTGTTGCTCTTTAGAAAATCATTCTTACATAAATTACTAATAAAACTATTTGTTGTTTATATGAATACAAACTACAAATTGTTTAAATATTATTAAATTGTGAGAAAATTAAATTAATTAAATTAATTATTAATTTAAATTAAATTTATATATATATATATATATATATATATATATATATATATATATATATGTGTGTGTGTGTGTGTGTGTGTGTGTGTGTGTGTGTGTGTGTGCGTGTGTGTGTAAAAGAAAATAAGTAGGAATATTGAATTACATTTTTTTAAATATATTGCTTGTTTGATGTGCAAAATATGAATGTTAAACTGAACTTTCACTACAAAAACACCATAAAAATTGAAAAGTTATCATTTTAATGTACTTTTATTCCAAGATGCTTACTTTCCTATTCAAAAAAGTCATTTTATTCCGTGCGCATCTCATTATTTTTAAATTTAGAATAAAGCTTTCAGTCTTTCACCGTGACTATTATTTCTGTCTTCAGAAAATTATAGTTTGGAACAAAAAAAATTTAAACAATTATAGTTTGGCACGACGATAAAACCAACTTGCGTAACTGCTGAGTAATAAAATTAAAGAAAAAAAATGCATTTGAATTTTAATCATAAAAGAACGTAACCTAAAATTGCAGTCTAAATATTAAGAATGAAGTAATATTAAGTAAATATTAAGAACTATACACCATCTATGAAATATGATATTCAGCTACATATTAGTCATAGGAAAAAGTATGAGAAATAAAATGTACTTTTATCGCAGTCTTCAAATCTGTCTTGAAAAGAGAGCATGTGGAAGAAAGTGTCTTGGATGATTAATATTTGAAATAAACTTCGAATAAGAGACTATAAATGGTTTTTATAACTTCAGAAAACTTGATTTTATTTTTCAGGATCAACGATTTTCCTTTAACTCCTTTTTTTTTTCGTCATAGTGCTTAGGAAAAAACAAGGTAAAAAATTCAAACTATGACTTTAACTGATTTAATTTATTTGTCGAGTAAGAATACGAGGTGATTCCGAATTCACTGCACACAGTTGAATGTTAAATAGAAAATGGGGATAAAATGATTTTTTATTGAAAATTAGGTCACAGTTCATTTCTTTAGTTGCTCATACAAGATGCCTTAATTTATTTCAAACAAGATATTGTTACGGAATTCCTGTGTCAGGTTTGCTTATGAAGTGAGTGCATGGATTTTAAACAATAAACAGTCTTTTAGATGAAAAACAAAAACGAAGTTTATTTACTTGAAGGGAGAGTAGCGACGACTCAAAGACGACGAGTATTTACATAAGTGACGAACACACTGAAGCACACTACAGCAAGCTGTAGACCACAAAAACAACAGTAATCCACAATTAAAAATCCGTAGTAACAACGTCCACAGCGCACAAAGTGGCCAAACAGGATTCAACAGGAGAAGGGATCCTAGGAGCTTTGCTCTTGGGTCTTACTAAACGGTTGAAGCACTTTTCTATCTCTTCTTGTTTTAGCTGTCGACTCACTACTTCACACTAGACTGTAGTTCAATTCATTACAACTTCTTCAGTTGGAGACTACCGGCCTTTAATAGCTCCCTGGATTAGGAACTAGAAGCATCTAGGCCAGAGGTGTCCAAACTTTTCGCGGCACGGGCCGGATCGAAATTAGATCCATGTTATACGGGCCACATGTATATACAAATTGAAAAATATCATTATGAGTAAAGTAGCATTAAATTCTATTAATTAATATTATTTTATTGTAACTTGAAAATACAAAATACTAAACAAACAAAGTATAATTATATAATTATTTTATATAAATTACAATATTTTCATGCAATTTCTAATGCGAATGATGAAACTGTTTTTTTTTGTTGTTGTTGAAGAATGTCTTTATAGTTGGGATCAAAATTTGTTACACCAATCATAAGCAATGACTGCAAATGATCATCAGATAAATTTGCTCTATATTTTGATTTGAGATTCTTCATTCGAGAAAAAGTTTGTTCGCACACGTAAATAGTCCCAAACATTGAAATGAATTTACGAGCAAATTTCTTCAAATTTGGAAACTCTTTTGCATCCAAATATTTATAAAAATCTATTAAGTTTCCTTCCTTGTATTTGTCCTTGATTTGTTCGTTTGCTTGAAGATCAATAATTTCTATTTGAAGCTGGCTTGAAATTTCAGCAATGTTGCAATCAAATGGATTTTGGAACAGCCGAATTTCTTTTGAATTCATGTCCAAATCAGAAAATCGCTTTTGAAATTTTTCTTTTAAATCAGCGATGATCTTTACTGCAAATACAATTGGAAATTGTTCTTCAGTTTTTTTATTAAATTCGTCGCAGCGAGGAAAATGCGTAAAATTACATTCAGTCACTTGACTTTCGAATAATTGTAGTTTTGTTCGAAATGCTTTAATTTGAGAGTACAAATCGCAAATTAAATTGTTTTTCCCTTGGAACTTTAAGTTTAAGGTATTTACGTGTGTCACAACATCTGCAAAAAAAAAGCCAACTTCCAGAGCCATGCAGCATCCGATAAAAGTGATTCAGGATGTTTTTTCTCTACAAGAAATAAATAAATTTCACTTCTAAGCTCCGTTTTGTTCTCCACGTAGTTTTTCGATATACCGTTATGAGAATGAAAAGGTTTGTGCAAAAACATCATTATGTTTTAAAACCCTCCGCGGGCCGGATAAAATCACTTGGCGGGCCGGGTTTGGCCCGCGGGCCGTAGTTTGGACACCTCTGATCTAGGCCAACCAAGAGCACCTCGGTGAATCTTGTTTCTGAATGGAAGGATCTGGAAAATTCCCGAAGTTTCTACCGTTATCTATTAGGAAGGAATTACAGACCAAAAAAAATATCGAAACAGTGCAGCAATGAAATGCTAACATCATCAAAGAATCCCAAATAGATCTGATCGACGCCAAATGTCATGAGTTAATCTTTCGATATCCAGGTACGATATTTAAATATCGGGCTTTTTTTAAATTTTGAATTTTAAAATGACTGATGTAACAGTCTTAGTAGTATACAAATATTGTACAATATCGTATTACATTGACCAATATTCACATTATTATTTAATACTGTGGAATAGTGTTTAATAGTGTATAATATCGCACAATATTGTATAATAAAGTACAACACACAGTGCTACCTGGGAGGTTTTTTAGCCTATTGTGTACTATATACCCATACAATTTCTTTTAAAGCGATATCCCAGGATAAATATTTAAGACATTGATCAATATTCGGATTATTGTTAAATACAGCTGAATATTGTTTAATATTGTGGAATATTGTTTAATATTGTCTAATAGTGTTTAATATTGTGGAATAGTGTTTAATACCATACACTGCGCAATATTGTAAAATAAATACTGAAAGAAGGCAGTACATTGATTTTTGAAAAATATTGAGAGAGAAGGAAGGAAGAAAGATAAACTACTATTTTTTTTATTATATAATTTCGTATATTATAAACTGTTTTTTATAAGATCAATATATCGTTTTACTCAGTAACAAACTTGTCAAGAAATGCTATAACTCATTCGAAGTCCCCATGGTTTAAATTTTAACGTTTACATTCTTATTCTTCGCTATTCTTCTAGCATGTAGAAAGTTTTTCGTTATACATAAAAAAAATTGTTACGTTTTTGTGTTTTCTTAGAAATAAGGGTGTATTTTTTCTTACATTTCTTATGCTGAGAGTTTGAGATTATTCAAGTTAATATTGTGACGCAGACAGAACTAAAGAACACACAGGAAGTAGAGTTAAACCAATTTATTAACTCAACTCGCAACTAAGAACACTGTGACTGCGAGATCTTCGGCTTTTATACAGGTAAGGAAAGTTCCAGAATATTTTTCTGGAGGCAGTAAGAAAAGTTAATAGCACTTATCTAGTTAGATCAAGAATCTTCTGGAGTATGAAATAAAGAAGAAATACATCTAGGATAAACACGTACACAAATTTTGAATTTACCGGGATTCGAACTCACGACCTCTTGACTACGTGACTAGTGTTATAGTCATTCGGTTATGGAGATACGATTGTTTTTTTCAATGTGGCAATATATAAAATGCTGTTATAAAATTTTAAAATACTGAAAAATCTAGGTTTTTCGTTCTATGAATTTATATGAATATATAAAATTTCTTTTATTACTATAGGTGTAGCATAAAAATGGCTCTTCTGCCATAAACAATATTTCACTTAGAAGTAGGAATTATACAATAAATACAAATTTTATACCAATCCATGCATCTTTGCGGATACTGTAAAATATAATCAAAACAAGTTTTATACATTATCTTGCATTGTTGCAAGTTTTGTATCATATCTCGATGATTTTTTTTCAGCCTCATTCAAAAGTGAGCAAAACTCAAGAAAAAAAATAGACATAGCAAATGCTCAGTATTAACAATTAAACATTGAACTGATTCAATAAAATTTTATTACATTGATTCATTAACTTCATCTGTTAATTATAAATAAAGCTCTGAAATAAAATTTTAGACATAGATAATAACTTACCATAAGAAATGCAAGCGCCAATAGTGCCATAAGAAATAACAACCGACTTAAGATTAATGTACAATTTTTATCCAAACACGCCAAAAATGTGCCAATCATCCAAAAAACGTTCTAAAGGTGTGCAGATTTGTATGTATAAGTCACACTACAGACTTTCCGACCAACCCGACGGGACACGGTTAAAGAAAACTGAATTGGCAGACTGCCGCTGCAGCAACACTGGCGGGAACTGTATTGAGTCCTAAAGGCCATTACTGGCCACGTTACAACCCTCCCAGTAGGGAGTACGTCCCCTCATCAATGGTAGTAGATAGATCTCCCACCTTTTGTGCACCCACCGGGTTGACGAAATTCAACTATCATGCCGGAAGCATCTCATCTTCAGTTAACTAGTTCTCTTCTGAGAGTCTCATAGAAAGTATGAACTGACATATCCTGAATGGAGATTAAGATATAATGAATACAATAAAAGCTTAGTACATTTCTCTACTGTGTTGGCTGAAGTTTAGTATATTTCTTTGTTCTTGTGGCTGAGAGCAGACAAACCACCGCAAAGGGTTAAAATTGAAAAATAATTTGTGTAAATACTGTATACAAGCTGTAATTTGTTGTAGTGAATTACTTCATGGAATTCTAACCAATTACATTTATTGGAAACCGAATAAACGTTTTTATTAATTAAAATTATTTTTTTTATAATTAAAAAATCAAAATGTGGAAATTTAATTTAATTTTAATAAACACACCTTCATGAATTTCAATAGTTAATGAAAAATATCTTAAATGCGAGTTGTTATTTTATGCAATTTTATTCTCTATATATTTAATAATGATTACCAATATTTAAAATGTTTTCAATCCATTACATTGAAATACGAATTTCATGAAATTTTGGGTTCATTGATTAGTTAGTTTGTGAGCTGTAAATATATAAACACGTAACATACTTAGAAACTTAATGAATTATGTTGCATCAAAGTCACGCGCGTGAGAGAATAATCTGTTACGATTATCCTCTAACAGTGCCCTAGAAATGTCAACTAGTGTATCCAGTTCGCGTCACCGAATTTAATAACCTTGACTCTACCAGATTCGGTTATGCATCGGAAGTATGATAATTAAAGCACTTCACCGAGAAATACCTAAGTGGCCATTAGAAATCCGACTGTCAATAATGGCCCCATCATGGTCTCCTTCTCGCATCCTCCCATTACCTGGTATCGAATGCAAACTTATTCGTACCACGCAATGTCTTCATTAATTGATTAATACTCGACAAAGACTTTTTTGATAACGAATTTTTCTAGAGATAGGTGTTGTTGCCATTCTCACTCGTGAAACACTTTCATTTCAGTTTTAGAACATGTAGTTGAAGTCAAAGTTAATAATTAACTGCCTATAATTCAAATATGTGAATGTAGAACTAGCTATCTGCAGAAGAAAATCAAAAAGCGTTGACATTGTATGGGCGCCTTAGTAAAGGGTTGAAAAATTCGGCAAAAAAATTAAAAAAAATAGATGAAAAAAATTATTATATTATCATGTGAGATCAATGTGTTTTTTTAAGTGACGTTCTATCAATCCTACAAAACTTGATCCAAAAGTCATTCCGAAGCTTCAAGATTCATATCTTTCAATCACCAACATTTAGAAAAGCGACACCATCTTAAAATCAGTCGAGCTCTAAATTTTTTATTACTTTTAATTAAATCCCCCCCCCCTCCAATTTAAACATATGCATAAACGTAAAGAAAAGGGCAAGGTGCATTGGTTTATATATTATGTATCAGAGTTAAATAGAAATTGAAAGAAGATCTAAGTCCTAATTAGATGGAGAGGATTTGATAATATGTATTCCTTAGAAAAACCACACAGAAACACCCGTGAAAATGTGGTTTGCTTAAGCAATAAACCACAGAAATAATGGAAGAAAATCCAAAATTTAAAAAACAAAATCTATTATTTTAATTTTTTTAAACACGTATCTCAAAGATGCGGAAAAATAATTAGCTGTGTCAATGTACTATTGTCATTTATGCAACATATATTGCAATAGAATATATGATAAAGTTAAAGTTTGTAGTTAACAAAATTGTTGAAATGCAAGATGCATTTTCGATTATATAAAATCGTTAGTATATAAAATTGCAAATTATTGCCTTACTTTATAGTATAAAACAATCATGTATATATATATATATATATATATACACTGAAGTGACAAAAGTCATGGGATGACTGTTAATATCGTGTCGGTCATCCTTTGGCCCAGCGAAGTGCAACAACTCGACGTGTCATGGAGTCCACAAGTCGTTGAAAGTCCTCTGCAGGAATATTGAGCCATGCTGTCTGTACAGACGTCCATAATTGTGAAAGTGTGGATGGTGCAGGAGTTTGGGCACGAACGGACCTTTCGATGATGTCCCATAAATGCTCGATGGGATTCATATCGGGTGATCTAGGTGGCCAGATCATGCGCTGGAATTGTCCGAATTGTTCTTCAAACCAATCACGAACAGTTCTGGCCCGGTGACATGGCGCATTGTCATCCATAAAAATCCCGTCGTTGTGTGGGTACGTGAAGTTCATGAATAGCTGCAAGTGATCTGCAAGCAGCTGAACATAACCATTTCCAGTCAATGATCGGTTCAGTTGCACCAGAGGACCGAGTCCATGCCATGTAAAAACAGCCCACACCATTATACAGCCACCACCAGCTTGAACAGTGCCTTGCTGACAGTTTAGGTCTATGGCTTCGTGGGTCAATATGCTCACGAGCCCAGGAGAGTCGCTTCAGGCGATGTCGTGCTGTCAGTAAAGGCACTCAAGTCGGTCTTCTGCTGTCATAGCCCAAGGAAGACAAATTTCGCCGCACAGTCCTATCAAATACATACCTTGTACGTCCCACATTGATTCCTGCAGTTATTTGACGAAGTGTTGCGTATCTATTAACATTGACCATTTTACACAGACGTCGGCGGTCTCGGTCGTTAATTGCAGGTGGTCGCCCACTGCGCTGTCCATGATGGGATGTGATGCCTGAAATTTCATACTCTCGGCACACTCTTGATACTGTGGATCTCGGAATGTTGAATTCACGAACGATATCCGCAATGGAATGACCCATGCGTCTAGCTCCAACTAACATTCCACGTTCAAAGTCTGTTAATTCTCCTCATGACTCCATAAATCACGAGAAACCTGTTCACATGAATAAATTGAACACAAATGAAAGCTCCGGAAAACGAACTGCGCATTTATACTTTTTCGCTACGATACTACTGCCATCTGTATATTTGCATATTGCTATCCCATGACTTTTGTCACTTCAGTGTATATATATATTAAAATTTAGAGTAAAATTACCTTAGAGTAAAATTTAAGAGTAATCCAAACTACTTTAAAATTTAATTATAATCTAATTTTTCGATTCATTTATCTTAATTATTTTCTTTTGCCAAGCAAAAATATCAGACATGTCAGACCATTGGACCTAAAGCTACCAAATTTGGTACATGTATACTTTGGTGGTCGGGAATTTGCACCTTGTAGCCCTTTTTTCGAATTTTTAGTTATAATTTGAATTAAATAAAATTTAAGCGAAATTTCGACGTTTTTCCGCTATAACTTCTGAAATTATTATCGCACAAACATGATTTTTACATCAATGTAAAGATAAAAAAATTAGCTTTCTAGTAAAATAAGTGTTTTAATATATAACTTAAGCTTCTATTTTTAATGAATTTTTAAAGTAATATTTTAACCACGTTTTTTTAGCACGTGACTGGATGAAATAAAAGAAAAATATGACGGAAGTTCAAATAAAAAAAAAACTATCATCTTAAATCAAGTTAAATAAATGATACTTTTAGCACGTGACTGGATAAAATAAAAGGAACATAAAATGTGATATTTTCTAAAAAAATAAATGCAAAGGAAAGGTTTCTATAATCATTTGCAATATCTAAATAATTAATTTAGCAAATATTCTTTATTTAAGGTAAACTTGATTGAATTTAGACAGGATATGCTTTGAAATCCCGACTTAATGGCATATTTCTATAATCGTTTGCAATATCTGTGTCATTAATTCAATATTTTTTTTCCATTATAAAAAGTAATAGTTTCTAAAAAAATAAATGCAAAGCTAAGGTTTCTGTAATCGTTTGCAACATCTAAATCATTTATTCAATAATTGTTTCCCTTTTTCGCTTTCTTTCAAAAAACATATTTAATATTTTGGCAACATCACTGAAAAAAACATTTTTAATATTTTGGAAGCATAACCGAAAAGTTATTAGAGCATTAAAATTAAAAAGGTTTTTCGAATAAAGTTACTGTCTCTTTAACTACTAATAACTGAATCTTTTAGCTTTAACTATTTCTTAAATTTTGTACTGATTTTAAAGAAAAAATAACATATATACTTTTATCTTTACTTATAATAAAGCTCAATATTTTTGAGTTAGCTCTCTACTGACCAGACCGTGGAATCTACAGCTACCAAATTTGTTACATGTATACATTGGGGGTCGGGAATGTGCCCCTCGGAGCCCCTTTTTCGAATTTTTAAATTAGAATTTGAATTAAAATTAATCTTTTAGAACTTTCCATCCATCATCTTAAAGGAAATATTAATTTCAGGCCAATCAATGCCCGGAATTACTTCAAGGCTAAGGAATATGTGATTTAATTGAAAATTTTAGAACGCATTACTCGTGGCGAACCAGCTGGTTGCCAAAGGCGGCTAGTACTCAATAAATTTGTAAAAATGTACACTTTAACTTTTAAAATTCCTACATATTTTCTTATACTATTTACATAGGTCTTATATTATTTATGATCAGGTGTCACGTCAGTCATCTCAAAGCATGGCGACGGATTTGGCGTGCAAATAGAAATTACTTGAAAAATTTAATTGATTATTAGTCCGTTATCAAATTACATATACATATGTGTGTTCTATGTAAATCATGTAATGTATATGGTATATATTTTCATTTTTATGCATTTTTAGCATTTTTATTTTTATTTATGAAATTTCAAACAAACAAAAATTCATTGATTCAAAATCAATATATCAATTTGTGACTTTACCAAATTGTCCAATCTTGGATTTAAAAAAATACTTTCGAAAATGTGAGGAATGCATTTTGCAGCCCATTTATATAATGGTCAGATGAGAAGCAGCTGAAACTTATTTGCCCTTAACAGACGATTCCTTCTGCAGTTAATTAAGAGGGCGCCGGCTGTAACAAGACGGATTCATAATTAAAGTGGACGGCTGCTGACTTGTTACTTCGATATTGAGTCCTGTGTTTCAGGGTCATGAATCGTGTGCACTCATCACTGTCAAACATTTTGAATTGAAATATAGTAAACTCTCGCTACAACGATACCCGATACAACAATAACTCCCTCTACTACAATAATGTTTTGTGGTCCCGGAGATTTTGCATAAAAACTGTTAATCTCCCCTCAATATTGCGATATTCTCTAGCACAATAAACCTCTGTAAAACGATTTTTTCAATCTAAATTTCAGTATTAATTTCTCCCTTTATAATAATATTTTGATTTTCAAATGCTTTTTTTTTCGTTTTCTTTTGTTATTTTTTCTGTCTATTAAGACTCATTGTGGATATTGTGGAAGATGGTGGGAAGTAACGGAAAAAACTATTCGGAATTGCTGGAAAAAGGCTGTTCTTTGTGTTATGGAAGATAAGAAATCTGATAATGATGAAAATTCCATAGACAATGATCTCTCAGATGATCAAGAATGTGTTTTTCACATCAAAAAATCCGTATCCTAACTTGAAGAAACAAGCGGTAAAAAGTTTGGAATTATTATAGAAGACTATTTAACAGCAGATAATGATCTTATGGTTTTCGCAGGAGTAACAGATGAAGATATTCTCTCTGAAATTACTGATGAGATAGGAAACAATGATGAAGATGATGATGATATTGATGATGATGATAATACAGGTCCATCGCAGTCCTTATTGTCATCCCAGGAAGCTCTTCAATCTGTAAATTCTCTATGGTAAATTTTTTCAAGCCTTCCGTCGACAAATGAAGAACATTTTCGTGCACTAGACTTAATGCATACAGTATTGGTGAACATAACAGTTAAAAAAATGAATAAACAAACAAAAATATTGGATTATTTTCAATAAAAAGTTTCAGGTATGTGAATATTTCTGTGCTTATTTTCTGAATTTATCTTATTTATTTATTTTTTTGGTATTTAAACCACTATTATTAGTATTTTACGAATTAATTTCTTCTAAATATAGACTTAAAAGTAGTATGTTATGCACCTTAAACTAATAATAATAAAAAAAAATTATTAAATGCTCAAAATATGTGGGCCCTCGATATAACAATATGCCTCTCTACAACAATATATTTATTTGGTCCCTAAAATATTGTTGTAACGAGGTTTCACTGTATTAACATGTCAAACTATCTATTAAAACGTAAATTCTTTGTGGCGAAGGGTATTTGTGATGTCACGCCAGGGTGGAGATTGAATTACTCCAAGGGTCGAACTCGCGATGTTAAGATTTACAATGGCTTAACATATTCACTTGACAAAAGTGATCATTCATATTTAGTGGTTTTTACTGGCTTGATAAGATATCACTATAATACTCCCCCACCAGTGAGGCTGCGAGAGACTAAAGAGCGAAAAGTGTTATGGCGAGGGAAGAGAGTGTTCATTATCCGAGGTCACGAATGAGGCCATAGTATTGACTGTAATTGTGGCAATGTAGGGTTGAACTTCGCCAAGGATCGAAACTGCTACCTAAGGATCCTTAGGAGAGTAACTATCCGCTAGATAAAAGTGGTCACCCATATTTAGTGGCTATTACTGACTTATTAAGCTACCACTAAAATACTCCCCCACCAGTGAGTCTGCCGACAGACGAATAATTTTATAGCGAAAGGCGTTATGGCGAGCGAGAAGAGTGTTTTGGTAGCGCCAAGCGTTATAGCAAACTATGAGAGAGTGATTCATTAAAATATTTTAATTACATTTTCTAAAATTAAAGAGAATTCTGAGAGAGAATAAAATGTATCACAAGATTTTATAAATAGTTTCTTTCATCGCCATTCTGAAAAAACATCAAGTTTTGCAGTTCTAAAAGAGTACACAAATCTAATATATAAAAATATATATTTGTTTGTTCGTATTTTATATACAGTCGCACTGTTCATCTTATTTCGATAAAATATTGCCACGTTATTGATTATTTACACATAATGTTATTATTTTTTGACTCAGCAACGCGCCTGGCATCAGTTAGTTCTATAAATAATAATTTAAAAACCCCAAAAAGGAATTTATATTTAGATTGAAATCAATGTGTCAATTTTAATATTCATTTTCATTTAGCAACAACGTGCTAATTGTTAATAAATTCAAAAATCTTATTATGGAAGATGAGAAAAAGAGACAACATTAAAAAGGTCACATTGCTTTCATTCTGTAGAATATTGAATTTAAATAAAATAAAAATGTTATCCCTTTATGCAAGACATTTGAAAGAGCTCTTTGAATAAAAATATTCAAACATTTATGAGACACATAATATAACAATATTAAGACTTAAATAAATTTTGTCTTAATTAAATTGACACAAGGAATATTTCTTGATATGAAAGTTCATTTTTAAAAATTTTTAAATTACTAACAAACTATATTTAATCAGTATGTTACTTTGTTATTGGAAGTAGTGTATGAATCTAACATTTAAAATATTTTTTTATAAATCTGTCATAATAATTCATTCGTTCATTACAGTGTTTCATAGCAAACATTTTCTAATATATACTGTAAATAATCTAATGAGTAATCAAAATTATCAATGATAATCAATTACTAAGAAACAATACAGGAAGCTAAGAGCATCATCCAACTCAAAAATGCATACAAATGAGACATTTGTCTAGCAATGCTGCTTATAATGGAAACAATATTTTAAATCTTCCTAATCTAAAGGGAATTTAAAAGAGACTAAAAGTTTTAAACTTCAAATAAATTCACGTGATTTGCAACAATCTGATTAAATTCCATAACTATACTTAATTATCTTCCAGTAATTATATAAGATGACTGCTTGCGATTTTAATTTCTCTGAGATTAGAAAACTGAGCTTTATTTAAGAGTGCTTACCCTCCTGAATGTGGGAACAGAATCCTTGAAGATGAGCCCGCGTAAGCTGCTTACTTCCCGTCTCTACGAACAACCACCGCTTCCCAATTACTCTTCACATTTGAGTCCTTGTCTCTCAGATTACATTTTTAGAGGCATTTAAAACTTAAGCTTACATCTCGCATTACCACGGCAGCTCATGTTCGGACTCCAAAATATAAAAGGATATGCCATAGGATTTCACTGAAGTCTTTTCTTCAAAGAGGATTTTCCAAAGCTGGAAATGTACGTTTAGTTAATTAGTTAATTTAGTTAATTTTCCAGCAGGTTAAGCTCAAGAACTATTTTGCTAAAAGCCTGATTCTGAGATTTTAGCTGATGAATTCTTGGAAATATAGATTATTTTAAAGTGAATCGTTCAGTTCTTGGGAAATATATTCGAGGAAATTACTATTTTTTTTATCGATGTCCTATGACGTTTTTTAGGGAAAAATTACATAATTATTTACATACTAGATGATTTTTTTTTTTATTTTAACTTCAAAAATCCAATTTTTTACAGTAGATCTTTAGGATTACAATATCGCTTAAAACTTCTTTCAGTGTGAAAAAACTATATTACACTAATGCTTTAAAAAAATATTTATTGAAAATTAATGCGTTTTACTCTTTTTAAATACGTTTGTTTTCAATTTCGTCTGAATTTTTAATATCTGCTTCACTAATACTGAGTAGAAATACCAGAAAATCTTTAACTGTTAAAATTTTCTTTTTCTGTGATCTTCGAAATCAGTTTTTCCTAGAAAGCAATGTAAGAAAAATTATATTTCATAATTAATTTTGGATTTAAAAAACATAGAATGTCTTTCAGCTAGAGAAAACTATTATAAAACTATAAAATATTATTATTTGCAGATATTTACTCTGCCAAAATTATTCTGTATTTCATGTTTTTTGTACACCTGAGTATATTGCGCGATTCAGAAAAAACAACAACATTCACTTGCTACCAAAAAAAAATTTACGATTTCTCTATATAATATGAAATATTTTAAAATCGGTATCAAAATAGAGTATTGATAGCAGATAGCAACTAAATTTTGTAATAGCGACGACTTAGTTGATGATACATAATTACATCATATGTTGCATGGAATCTAATCAATATCAGAAAAATTTATTAATATAAACTTATTTTATGAATTCCGTCCTAAGATCAAATACAGACAGGTACAATGTTCAAGTCAAAGTGAATACTTTTCAAAAGAGAAAAAAATTCGTTTGAATACTCATTTGATAATCAAAAGAAGACTCATTTGTGAACTTACATAGAAATGTTTTTATAGAAACAAGATGTAGAAAAATGCATTGATTACAAGTTTTTTAACCAATGACATCGATGTTTGAGCAATATATCGCATACTTCCCTTTGAAATCGTTCAGAAATTCTTTGGATTTCCAAAATGTGAATCTTAAAACCTTAGTAGACGAAGTCATTGGAAACTATAGTCAAGTATTTTCTGCTGCTGTGAACAGATGAAATTCTAAATACAAATGAATAATATTCTTAAAAAATTGTTTCTTCTTTGGATTCAAAGAACACTCAAAAACCTTTTTCATTTAATGCATGAAGAAGAAACTTCAGATATGTGGCAATAAAAGTTAGTGGAATTATATGCGGATTACCCTTTATACAGGGTGTCTATAAAAGAACTCCGGGGTTTTGAGGCAAAATATTTTAATGAAATAAAAATCATGCATACATGTTTTATACATGACTGAAAAGCTTACATTTTCAAGTTTTTTTTAACACTTAGTAAAGTTCTATATGAGCCCCGTTAGTGGCACGGCAGACGTCTAAACGGTATTCTACCTCTTTCCATGTCCTGGCGAGCATGTCTGGGGGGACGGTTGCCACACAATTGACTATTCGTTCCCTGAGATGTTGAACATCACGAATTTTCTCTGCATACACAAGATCAATTTTATCTAGCATTGAAACAGCAAAGTCGTATCTCTTAACCTTGTCTGCTGGTTTGATGTGGTGTACAAGTTGAATCTTGTAAGCAGTTAAACGTAGTCTTTTATGAATTACCTTACCGACAGTTGATCTTGGTAACCCCAACTCCAGGCTGCGTCTTGTCAACGATTTCTTAGGGCTTCGAAGGCATGAAGCTAGGATTCTGTCCACTTTCTCTTGAGACACACTCGGCCTACCCGGCGACTTTTGCTTCAAAACACTTCCTGTTTCCTTAAATGCACTGAACCATTGACGAATGGTTTTGTCAGAAGGCGGGTTAACACCATAGTTACGTCGAAAGTTTCTTTGTACGGTAACTACAGACTTCGTTTCTATGAGCCAAATAACACATTGAGCCTTTTTTTGCGGAGTCACCATCATTTCAAGGTCAACGCCCTGCAGCACCGCCAACAGTTGATGCAAACATTCCCAATTCGTATGACTAAAACTTTTTGAGCTACTCTTTTCAGAGAAATCGACAAAATTTTGCTATCTTTTATAGTTAGTGAGATATGAGTTTTTAAAACCCCGGAGTTCTTTTATAGACACCCTGTATATTGAAAACTGCTTACACATTACTCAATTCCGGAAGACATGGTTGTACAGTAGCATTTCTAATTCAGAATACATGGCCTTAACTTCAAGTAGAAAAACCACTTGTCTCAATAAAACAGTGGTAAAAACTCTAGTTATCGCCTAAACTTACTATCTAATTCATACACATTTATTATTCAATTTGATTAACCCATCTGCATAACAGCTAAGAAAATGAAAAATAGTTAGAATAGCATCTAATTAGATAGATGATTCGAATCTCAGTCATAAATCATGTTAGCTGATCATAATCATGTTAGATCAAGTTTAGTGTCCAAACACAAAAATTGCTGTAATATGTACAAAGTAGTTTTGATTAACTTACTTATTTTTGAAACTTTTGAACAAGTACAAGAGGAGCATCTTTTTAAGCTTTTATTGAAAGATATGTGAAAGATGGTATTATTAAATATTTTCTAAAAGAAAACCTTCAAAGGTAAAAACTGTTAAAATTTTGAACGATACGAATTCCAAAATTGCATCTTTATGATTGTGATTTTTCATATACACATTTATGAAAATGATAAGACCTTTCAGTTTGTCTTTCGAAAGAAAATATTTCATACTAACTCCTCAAAGGAAGAATTTTGGGATAATAAGTGACAAAGGAAACTGATAATGTTCAGCACAAAGATAACAATTTAAGACTGATGTACTTCAATTATGGTTCTGGAAATAGAACAGGAATTCATATCGTATCTCTATGAAAGACGCTTGACCAAAACGAGATGATGTCATTTTCAATTCCTTCTAAAGCAGCGATATCTTCTCGATGGTAGTTGCCGTGACACTCAGATTCCATCACGCTGGAGAAGAAATTTTGATTTGTTTGAAATTTCAGACGCAAACGAGAGTTTTTTAAGTTATTTTTTATCTGAAGGTACTGACTGTTTTTAAAATTAACACCAGAAAAAACAAATGTGTTTTTAAAATATTCCGTCGCCGTTCCTGTAAAAAAAGAAGGAATACATTTGTTTATTTTATGTCATTGATTCTAACTATCGGAAGAAGTCTAACCTCGTTCAAACATGTTAAAAATAATTGCAAATCTTGCTTAAAAATATATAAAATAATTTCAAAATATATCTTCAGTTTGATTTCCACCGGTGATCAACCAATATTCTGTGAAGTTTGCATTGGTCTGTTTTAAGATTTGCGTCGTTTGGATATTTCTCACCAAAGAAAAAATACTTACTGGTGATCGTTGAAGATTTTGAAATAATCACAAGCATAGGCTCATAAAAATATCCGTTTTAGCAAATTTCGGTATTCATCATCCAATTCTGTAATGGACCAATTTTGAATAAGTTTTGCAAATCCTCAGTCTCTTTTCAAAAGTTCATTTTATGTACAATTTGTAGAAAAATCTGAAGCCCTTGCCTAAATTATTCTTAGAGTATTTCTTTAAATTTAAATTTCATAAGATGTTAAATAAAAAAAAATCAGAGAAATAAAATAAAAGTCAAAGTAATCTAAAGTTGTTTGGTCACTGCATTACAATGTTTTGATTGGCGTTAATTTGAAATTTAAACTCAGTATTAATAGGACTGTATATTCTATAGGAGTGTAATATATACTACTTGTTAAAGCATAGTATTCCTTGGTTATCTTTAATACATATATGAATTATATTCACCTTCATTATATCCACAGTATAGCTTAATTGCTTTTATAGTAATTTATTGAGATCTTATATCTCTCAGTATAGATAAAAAATAATACAAATATTTATGAAAAAATGCACCAGTTCCTACTCGCTTTGAATTGATAACAGTTAAGCCACAATATACTCTAATTAATGACTTTGTTTTCTTAAAACATGAAAAAAAGATTTTTTCAAGCGAATTAAGTTACATAATAACAGTTTTAACAGATTTATAAGAATTTAAAAACACCTTAAAATTATTAATAAATTTTGCAGTATACTAAATGAATATAAGCTTCCCGAATAACTTGCTTCTAAATATTTTAATTTTATGCATACGTTTTACATTATATCCCGTATGATAATAACTATGGAATAAATAACTTCAAGTATTATGTTCTTACTGACTTGATAGAAAAAAAAGCCACATATAATACCATTCAGCAATGAGACCTTCTCAAATCATACTTCACTCGATTAAAATGAATAAATATATAATTATACATAAAATGAGGAGCTATATTTAATAGCAGTAATTAGAGCTGAACGAAAGAATAAACATAGAATCAAATATCGTTTCTTCCAAGTCATTAGCCACAACTTTGACTCTTTATATGAAAATCATTTATAAACGCAAGGAAATATCCCTGTACCATACTTAACTTTCATTCCTTACATGAATATCCTTCATAAATTAAATGAAATATCTTTGTACAATACCTTACTCTGATGACTTATACGACTAACAGTCAGGAACGCAATAAAATACCTCTGTACTGTACCTTTTCTGATTCTTCACAGAGATCGTTCATGAACGCCACAAAATACGCCTTCGATAGTAATTAAACTATTCTTAAATCAATCTCTACTTGGGTATTCATTCATAGACAGGTTAAGAAGATAGCATATTTGAGGGTATAATTAATTTTTAAAAATTAATAAGATGATTACTGAGAGATATTTATATCTTTGTTTAATTGTGCTTAGAAGTATGTATTTTATTTAGACATCCCATATCACTAATCACAATCACCGCAAAACAGTCAACATCATACTGAGTCCTCATTGATTAGAGCAAGACTTAAAAGTTATTAATTAAGCGTATCATCGACAGTTTCCATTATAAAACGGAATCTTCTTTTCGATTAATTATCGTGTAGAGCATCCAGAAAAATAATTTACTTCTTATTAGCATTTCAATGTGACATTCTAGGAAAAATTCGGACAAAATTGAACTGTTTAATCCTTTAAGACACTGACTCATTTTTTGAATATTAGCACACATAAGTGGTCATTTAAACCTTAAATAAACATTTATCTTTGTCTTTTAGTAGAAAAATAAAGTAAGATGAGTAAATAAAAGATTTGCCATCCAAATTTGTTCTCATTAAAGATATAAATGCGATTTTTCATTTAAGACATAAATGCGATTTCTCATTTAAGATATAAATGCGATTTTCAATATGAAAAATCAAAATTGCTTAGCCCTTTTTTTTAGTAACTCTTCTGTATTCATTTTCATTTTCTATATTTTATTCGCATATTATATATTATTATTTATCTCGTATCTTCTTGACTATTAGTATAATAATAAAATAGGATGAGTGCAAAAAATATTTGACTTGCAAATATGCTCCCACTTAAGATATAATTGCGATTTTCAATATAGCATATCAAAATTGCATAATCCCTTTATTCTTAACTCTTCTGTATTCATTTTCATTTTTCTTATTTTATTCATGCAAAAATTAACGTTAACTTAATATTACTTTTAATATTAAGTAGTTTTTTCTCTCCATAAGGATATTTGAGTAAATAAGAAAATCTATATTTAACATAGAGTTCACATTTGATATTTTATGGAAACAAGAAGTTTAGGCATTAAATTTGTAAATTCATAACTTTTTTCCTTAATTTTTATACACATTCTCAAAAGATTCATTTATCATCACTCAATAAGTGCAAAAAAACCCATTTTATTTATATTATAAAAGAGCTCATCTTATATAAAGCTTTGCTATGTTTTTTGAAGCAAGAAAGGACTCGATCAAACTTTCTAGAGCATTCGCAATCTCCATTTCGTTCCCGATTTTATATCTTAATCACTTCCCGAATTTCATGTCTTTATGATGAATCTGAGCCATCATCATTTTATCTATCAGATTTCTCTATCAGTGAAAGATTTCTATATTAGTGAGAAATCTTGCGATAAGTTTTCTGGATCTAGGTTTCTCCCTGTCATAGCCATAGCAGGAAAACAGTGGCAGGGACCAATTTCAACCCGAATCTCCTGTAAAAAAATATTATTTCATTGTTTTATGTTGCTATAATCTACTACTTTCATCTCCCCCTAAATGTATTGAAATAACAAATGTAAACTTTTAAAAATTCCTACAATTCCTAAATAAAAGAAAAAGTTGGAGCTAGAATGATGACAATGGGGAATATAAGATATATAAAACCATGATAGAAAAATTTGATGTTTACACGACTGCACTTTGTAAACTTATATCATTTATATTATACAAAGGCACTCCAAATTTTTTATCTGTGCATAGTTACTTTAAAAAAAAAAGAAACTTTATCTGTCGAATTTTCTCCCTCGATTTCTTCGAATATATATTCTCCGTAAGCACAGAAACTTGAAAAGCCAAAACACGTCATCCATTCTAAAACTAAACTCTCGGAACCGCTCTCGGAATAGAGGAACTGCCCTTTCTCATGAATTATGCAGCTGGTCGTCTCGTCTGCAGCAGGCAAATATATTCCACTCGCTGCATATGTTAACACTATTTTACTATTTTATAAAAAATATAAACGCTAGCTAAAAAAACCTTATTTATTTGAATCCGGAATGGGAGAAAGATGTTAAGAAAGTGTCTTTTCTGGACATGTCATACACTCTGTTTTACGACCGATTTGCAGTGGTCTTGATTTTAAACAAATGGTATTCAGAGTTGAGCAGAACAATGTTGGTAAAGTTAGTGATACAAGAAAGAAAAATTAATGGATGCTTAATTTGCAGTAATATGATATTTAAAAAATGGGTTGAAGTTTGTAAAATTATTTGAGCAAAATTTACACGCTTTCTTCGTGATTTTTATCTGTACTCGTAAAATATTTTGCTTGTTGAAAATAATTCATATTCAAATAGCATTTATAACAAGGTTCTCATAAAATTTTATTCATATTCTGGAAAAAATGGGCACAATTCTTTCAATCACGTTTCATGTTTAGTTTGCTTTCCTAAATATATTATAAACTATTCCGTTTATTAAAATAAGATATGAAATTTTGACAAAACTTTGTCACATATTTAATGAATGCAAATGTAAATATGAACTGCATACCCTTATAAATACTCTTACTAGGGTATCCAGTACGACGCAATAAAAAAAAAATTAAAAAACTTTCAAAAAATAGTTTCTTGGGACGTTAGACTGTATGTGTATCCTCAGAGGAGTATTCATAATTGGGCACTGAAATTAAAGGAATCACAAGTAGGTAAGTGAAAAATATGTTAGCCTGGATTTAAAATTAGTAGATTTGTGAAAATAACTAATTTAATGAATCTTAAAATATTAAACCTACCGCATGTGTGAATTATTAAATAGAGGTATAATTACTGATTTATTACAAGTGATAATTTATTTAACTATATTTGTTTAACTAATAATGTTGTATCCTTGTTGGCAGATCCTGTAAAATAAATTAATAATAGATTTTTAAAGCTTTTTTTATTTTCTTATAATCTAGCATACTAATTAAATTGTTTCGTAAGGAATCATGTAGCAAGAATTACGATTACATTTAAAATTTAATTATTTTAGCTACACATACATTAAAAAGGAATAAAATATTATTTGTGTGCGTGCATGTATTGTAAATAACGTGGCGATTAGAATAAACTTTAAATAATAAAACTTAGTTTTAATTCACCTCGGAAGATATAACAAATATATTATACAAACCAGCGGGTGACCGAGATCCGCTCGGAGAAAACAGGTATCGAAGCTAACTCGAAGATTTAAATTTTCAATTGTGATTTATCAAAACAATACATGCCATAAGAAAATTTGTGAAACCATTGGTGAAAAGATAACCGGTTAAAGTGCACCATTGTAAACTATTCTAAACAAAGTTAGAGTTTGGAAAGGGAACTATTCTATACAAAAGTAAAGTAAAGGTAAAGATTGAAGTGTGTTGAAGTTCAATATTTTTGACAAATTTATTTAGAAAAACCAAACATATATGCATACATAAGAAACATATTATAAACCTATAACAGCATAAACATAAAATTTTATTAGTTCACCATATTGGCTATAGATGGCAGCACGTTACCGCTTGAAAATTTAAGTAGCCATTAGGGCGAACTAATAAAGTTTGAAAATATCCTATCTGTAACTCCGAACTACTCGACCGTAGCGCTTCAAAACTGGCGCCAATCGATTCCTCGTGACCAAAAACCCCAGACCCCCAAGTTTACCGAAGTTTATTAATTCTGGGGCGATTTTCGACTTGGCAACCATTCCTCGTATTATAGTATTATATAGATTCGTAATGCGTCAGCCTACATGGTGATTACAAAAGCAGAGAAAAAAAGACCGAAATTTTTCCTTCAGTTGCCTAACAATTATATTTTGAGATGGATTTTTCTTATACATGTAGTCTCAGGGAAGTGAAAAGTAGGTATCGTCTAAAAAATGTTGCAAGCATTAAGATTTTTTTTTTTCTTTTTTCTCTTGGAGCACGTGAAAGTGTTAAAAAGAGTAGTTTTATAGAGTGCGTGTTTATTTAATTAAATTAAAATTTGGAATTGATCAATAAAGAAGAAAATGTTTTAGAACAAGGTTAAAATCTGTTAATTTAAGATAAAAATAATCAAACAACAAACAGTTTAAATTATATTTTAAAACATCGCTGCATATATTGTGTTCAGTAAAAGCTTGTTAAATTCTGAAACTGAATTGAATAGATATTACGTTTTTCTATATACAGTTTGCGAATACGTTAGAAATAATTATTATATTTTCATTTTTCTTTCAATTTTCAGCTCTACAGAAATAAAAAGAAGATATTCCTTTTAAACGCAAATGAAGGCTGAAATGAATGACATTTTCAGCTGCCCGCTCGGCGATATTAGAACTGGCCAATCAGACGATCATACACTCCTAGATGAATTATGATGAGTATATCGAAATTTTCAGTATATTCGAAAAGTACTCAGTGATTGTTATCAAAGTAAAACAAACATTTTGCTTTCATTTTTATCTCAAAATGCTTTAATAATAATATCAATTTGCAAGCACACTCCCCTTTCTTGAATACTTACGACTCATCCATTATTCGAGCTCTAATAGTGAGAAATGAAACACTGACTGTTACTGAGTACGCATTCCATTTAAAATTTTAAAACGGCCAGAAAATGTTTTCGCTACATCATTCATTTCTGTCACATTTATTGTAATAGATGGTTGCAAATAATAATTTTTTTCTGGAAATTCGCTTTGCACATTTGGTCGATTTCTTGTAAGCAAAGTGAATCTATCGTCTGTTAAAGGCGCGGGAAGACACGGTACTAAATCTCCTCGCTCCCTCCTCGCACTGAGAGTGACAGCACAAAAGAGCAGAGTCCGAGGGACGTGTTTTCCGAAAGCAAGTGCACTGCAGACTGACAAGAGATTGATAGTCGTTTGGACATCGATGATCAAAGAAAAGCCACGTTTCCATTCGGATAATATGAACTACGAGAGTTCTTTTCCTCACATCCATAGACGGTTAGTTGGAAGAATATTTTTATGTGTCAACAATGAATGATTATTTTGCTATGACTATTTTGCAAAAGCAATCATCCCTGAAATGATGCCCTGCAATCCATTTAAAGGGCGTTTTCGAGGAATAGGATTCATTCTTACAGCTTTCAAAATAAGGATATTAATTGTTATATTTCATTACTTTGTTATTATTTACTTATGCTTTAATTTATGCTCATTTATATGTATTTTTCAATCATAATTATAAAATAATTTTATGGGACGTTGACTTTTATATATTTGATTAGCGTATTTTTGCATATAATTACATACAGTATGTGCTTATTATATGCATTTTGAGAGGAATATTTTAAACATGACAGAATTAAAGTATGTGTCAATATTTTCCAGAAATGTATAAAGTAGTAATTTTTATCTCATTATGAATTTACTGTAATAAAAATTTAAAAATAGTCTTAAAATTTTCTTTACAGCTTATTTTCAGACTGTAATTGAAATGCTTCTTTAACTCTTTCAAATTTCATTTTTTCGATTTTTAATGTGATTTTCTGTTATAGTTGAATATTAGCAATTTTTTTAGTTATATTGAAAGTTGTGGTGTATTTGCGTCAAATTCATATGGAGTTCCCATTTATAAAATCTTTTATTTTGTCATTCTACAGGATTAATTGCTAATGCTGATGTTACTTTATTTTAATGCATCCATATCTGTGAGCTCTTGCTATGAGAGTAGAACTTTATCCATCAGGTCCCTCTATTTTCAATATTGATTTACAATTCTGTCAACCATTTTTATTTTTCTTGAATAATATAAATTATTCGTAATCTATACTTATAATAAAGCTCAATGTGTGTGTGTTGGCGCTCTACAGGCCAGACCGTTGGACCGACAGCTACCAAATTTGGTACATGTATACCTTGGAAGTCCGGAATGTGCACCTCGGAGCCCTTTTTTCAAATTTTTTATTAGAATTAGAACTAATTAAAATTTAAGCGAAATTTTGATGTTTTCCCGCTGTAACTTCCGAAAATATTATTGCACAAGCATGATTTTTATATCAATTTAAAGATAAAAAAATGTGCTTTCTAACGGTATCAGTGTTTTTAATTTATAACGTAAGCTTCTATTTTTAACGAATTTTTAAAGAAATATTTTAACCATGTTTTTATCACGTGACGGGATAAAATAAAAGAATGCCGGAAGTTCGAATAAAAAAAAAACTATCATCGCAAAATAAATCTAAAAAAATGCAACTTTCAGCACGTGACTGGATAAAATAAAATAAATATAAAATGTGATATTTTCTTTAAAAAATAAATGCAAAGCAAAGGTTTCTACAATCGTTTGCAATATCTATATCATTAACCCTTTCAGGGGCATTATGTCAAAATTGATTTTTTTTCGAAACAATTATTTAAATCTGATTATCTTCTATTACTGACATGTTATTTACAGTTAAAAAAAAATTAAGGTCATATGGGGCTGGGGGGTAGGTGACATATGGAGTATGTCACCGCACACCTAGAACATGTTTTGGAGCGAATGTACATATATGCACCCATATAATATTACGATTCAAAACACATTTTAAAACATTCTAAATATAAAATAAATTGAGGTTATACATACTTATAATAATTTTTTTCCGACTTTGTCCAAAATTCACGTTTTTTTACTTATTTTTATTATTCAAATATTGATTTTTCTTTTATATATATATATACATAAAAGTAAATATATATGAATAAGAAATTATGTCACAATATAGTATATAATTTTATTGAAGTTAATCTATGGAGAATATATAGAGAAAAATAGAATAAATATTATTTTAAAAATATGCAGGAAAAAAAATGCAACGTAATATACATAGAAAAATATACACAATTTTTTACGGAACCGATTTTTTTTTATAAACTGATACTATTAGCATGAATATATTGAAATATAGAGAAATATATTTACTATAAATAATAATATGTTTAATAAATATATTCATTTTTTTCTTTTTATATTAGAAATTTCTTTATATTATGATAATATTAGCACACAATATATATTTAAGCCCTTATTTTCCCTCCTGACCAGACTTACTATAAACAACAAGAAAAAAATTTATTATTTCCACCACATTTTAGAGAATCTGATGACAGAGTACCGACATTCTAGGAGAGGCGAAAGCCTGCGCCGATCGTTGTGAAAATAAACAACTTCGTCCTAAACGCGCAGTGACATACCCAGTATGTCACCTAATTCAACTCGTAATTAGAAGGTATTTTTGCTAAATGAAAGCAGTTTTAGAGATTCATGACGTTTTTTAACATGAATGACACAGAAAAATGAGCATTTGGAATCCGAAAATAAAGTTTATCGGTATAAAATGAAGATAATTTACATCACATGAAAACTTGCTTCCATCTTGAATTTTTTGTGATGAAATACAAGGTGGCCAGAAATAAAACACCCCTACTCTGACCTCCATGGATATCGAACTACTCAGTGTAAAGGCTCAAAATTTTGTACACATACTATTCAAAATATGGGGAAACGGATTTCACGAAAAAAAAATTAGTTCCTGAAATCACCGATAGGTGGCGCTGCACAACTGGAACTATGATCAAAAGACACAAATAATAATAAAAATTAAAATGTTTATGCGGAATGGAATGCTTCCATGCTTCCTTTTTAATTTTTCTGCCCCTTATGGAAAATAAAAATAGTAAAGAAGCTAGAACTCCCGTTGTAACTGCAATTTCATACTGTAACCAGAAAAAATTGCATAAAGCATGGTTAGAAGCCATGTTCTGGGTATAAAAGAAGTTAAAAGGTGGGGAATGTCATTCTTATTAGTGATGGCTGTCACGCTGCCAGAACACGCTTTGCTTGTGAAGTTGTTTTACGAGAATAAAGGAAATGCTCCAGCAGCACTTCGAGAGTTTCGCCGACTTAAGGATTTGCGTAAGGGACCATTGCTTCCACAAGCTCTCAGGAGAATGATCGCTCGATTCGAGGAAACTGGACATCTTGGAGTTCAGCCTGGTCGAGGACGCAAACCGGTTCGTTCAGATGTCGTTGAAGATGTTGCCACCGGTATTGTTGAACAGTCAATGGATAATGTTTTAGGCTGCAGTAGTGCACGTGCAGTGTCACGACACTTGGGTGTTCCCTATAGCACAGTGTGGAACGTACTCAGAAAAATGGTGCATTGTTTCCCGTACAAAATCCGCCCTAATCAACAATTGCTGGCCACAGACAGGGAGATGCGACTGACCTTTGCATTGACATTTCTTGCTAGAGTTGAAGTGGATGCATCGTGGCCGTGGCAGATTCTGTGGAGCGATGAGGCCCATTTCCACCTCAGCGGAACAGTGAACACCCATAACTGTCGCATATGGGACACGACAAACCCCCGTACCTTCCAAGAGATTCCACTCCACTCACCGAAAGTTACAGTCTGGTGTGGATTCACAGCCACATTCATCCTTGGACCGTTCTTTTTCGAAGAGGTTACTTCCAATGGCCTTGAGACATGTACCGTGACGGCCAACAGGTACAAAAGGATGCTCGAAACATTTGTTGTACCCCATTTGCAGCAGCGCCAATGCCTTGACACCATTACTTTTATGCAAGATGGAGCACCTCCACACATTGGACTCCCTGTGCAACAGTTTCTTCGCCAACATTTCACCACTGACAGAATAATCAGTCGCGTGTTTCCGACAACTTGGCCATCTCGTTCACCGGATCTTAATCCGTGTGATTTTTGGCTTTGGGGACACTTAAAAAACCTTGTTTATCGAGAACGTCTGATAACCTTGGCAGATTTGAAAGAGAGTATCAGTCTGCATGTGAGAAGCATCTCAGATGACCAGTTACGATCCGCAGTTGAACAAGCTGTCCACAGACTTCACATTTTACATCTTCAGGAAGGGAACCATATTGAGCAGCATTCCCTGCATCGATAACGTCCTTGTTTCATGTATGCTTGGTACTTTCAAATAAAATGTGTTTAAAACGTGTTTTTGTGTCTTTTCAGCATACGTCCAGTGGTACAGCGCCACCTATCGGTGATTTCTGGAACTAAATTTTTTTTTCGTGAAATCCGTTTCCCCATTTTTTGAATAGTATGTCCACAAATTTTCAAGCCTTTACACTGAGTAGTTCGATATCCAGGGAGGTCAGAGTAGGGGTGTTTTATTTCTGGCCACCCGGTAGAATACTTTCAAATACTCGTGCTGCCGTCTATTGGCAAGATAAATACTTAAAAAACGTTAGGAAATTTTATGCAGTCATTTCAACGCGATTTTTTAGTTTAAAAAAAATTGTAAAAAGGTGACATATACAGTATGTCACCGCCCCTGAAAGGGTTAACTCAATAAATCTTCTTTATTTACGGTAAACCTGATTGAATTTAGACAGGATATGCATTGAAATCCCGACTGAATGGCATATTTATGTAATCGTTTGCAATATCTGTATCATTAATTTAATACTTTTTTCCCTTTCTCGCTTTCTTTAAAAAACATATTTAATATTTTGGCAACATCATCGAATTTTTTTTTAATATTTTGGAAACATAACCGATGGTTCAAACTGACTGATTTATAAAATTAATAAATATTACTAGGAAAAGTTGTACTTTTAGAACTTTCCGTCCATCATCTTAAAGAAAATATTAATTTCAGGCCAATAAATGCCCGGAATTACTTCAAGGCTAATGAATATGTGATTTAATTGAAAATTTTAGAACGAATTACTCATGGCGAACCAGCTGGTCGCCAAAGGCGGCTAGTTTATAAATGCATTTATTGAAATATTACTTACAAATTCTACTCGAGTCCTCCTCCTATGAGTAATTTTGATCCCTTAGATAGCAAATACAAATCTTAGAACTAATTAAGCTAAAATACTTTCTCTTAAGGTATCCTACTGCGTTAAAAACAATTGTTACGGACCAGATTGGCGAATTTATTATTATTATTTCTTGTACATCAAACTTCCGTCTTTCCAAAGCAATTCGTCTTTTCTAGGAATAGGAAAGACTGAGTTATCATCCAGGGTCGCATATTTTTTAACTAAAATTTGTCTTTAGCTTCACTCTTCTCAAAACTTTAATTTCATAAAAAATATCCACTGTTTACATAACACAAAAACTAATACAGGTATTTATATAAGCATTTCAGCTTGTGTTTTAAATGATATGGGCTATGAAATGAAACAAACGTTTTATTGCTGGTGAAAAACGTTTTCATTTATAGGTGTTTTTCGAAAAATTAAGTTGTAAATTCATTCATAAAAATGCATCTATACACATATTTTTAACCATAACTTCTTTGAATCTCAAGAGGTTTCTTTGATTTGGGTTCATTACCATCAGCATTATAATTTATAGCGTTTGTGTAAAGTGAAAAGGGATTCCTGCATTACCATTTTCTGTAGAGTACTAACCATTTTGGTTAAATTTCATTAAAATTTACTACACGTTTTCCTATTTCTGCAAATATATATTATATTTTCGAATTTTTTTTTGTACTTATAGCATTTTGTATTATAATTGACAGTACATTTAAAAACAATAGTTTTTAAAAAATTCAAAATTTCAAATTTTTTCCTTCGAACGTAGTCGCATACTTTAAATATTACAATACAATTAATATATTATACATAATTATACCAGTTAAGAATGCACAATAAAGATTCTATCACATTTATACTTTTATAAAATATCCTAAGACAATTTTTAAATACTTAGAAATTATTATCTGATGCAAGACTCCCAGTTAATTAAAATTTAAAACCAACAGCAACAACAAAAAGATATAATAAAACAAGAATACTATATCACAAAAGTAAAATAAAATGAAATTAAGTTTCAAAGGTCACATAAATTACATGCTTAGAATAAATATTATGATAACTTTCAGAAAATGACGTTTAATTATCTTTAGGCAGTATTCTTGAAACAAATATTTTCAATGTATGTGTTAAAACTTCCAAAATTATATCGCTGTTTATCACTGGGGGTATTACTTTTATCACTACTCAAATAAATACGTTAATATATAAACTTTAACTTCAGAAATGTTCCTATCATGTTTACATTTGATTAAGAATGCACCAATTAGGTTTACTCTTGTTTAAGTAAATACTTTATTCGAAGTTATTCTTTCCTGAAGTAATTTGTCCACTTATTTTGTAAACATTCTTTAGAATTGGCTTTTAAAGCCCATTTTAACCGATTTTTCTCCTTGCATTTCTCTAAGTTGAATGTGTCGGTGAGTTTCTCTGACTGGAAAAGGAGATGCTGGTGTACAAAGTAAATAACACTTTGCTTTCTTTTCAAATTTCTTACATTTTGAGGATAATGAGGACGTGTTGGTTGTTCACCTGAACACGGTACCTATAAACTTTCGAATCTTCTGTATACTCTCTTAGCACGTTTACTATCTACAAAGGGAGATAAATTTGGGCAGCGGTAGTCCGGTTTGTAGAGCGTCAGTCTTGTAACCGAAAGGTAGCGAGTTCTGTACCCTTCTCGGCCAATGACCACCGTGTTGGCTAAAGGCAGTTGGGGTGCGTTAACTGCAAAGTCCTCCAAGTTCCCATCCTCCGGGGGTACTGAATTAGTTCTCTGATTCGGATCTAATTTCTGTAATGTGGATGGATGGATGAGTTAGACCGCCCTCTCAAAAGGGTTGTGTCATGTGTGTTCCAGAAAAGTCCTCCCATCAGCTGAACGGTGCTCGTTGACAACGGAAGGCGTACACTTCTGAATTCATTCGTAAGAGCTACTGTCATGCGGTTTGGTATGGCCAAGTGGCAGTCGACAGACCCGACTAACCCGGTGATAAATTTAAATTCTTATGGTGGATCCACACGAGGCTAACCATTGCTCGTAATATAAAACCACGCCTCCTTCTGGAAAATCACGGGGCCACAATAATGCAATCGTAAATGTTTGTTCGGTCTGGACAACTATCGGACATTGACCCAGAGACGTTGTCTCAACTGTTTATACGAGGACAAACGCAGAGAGGCAACGATTATGCATAATAGTCGGTCTCTTGTGAACCCACCTTTACGGTTGTAAGATGTATTATTATCCCATGTTATTATTGTCAACTGTGCTACATACTACAATTACTTAATTATAGTTCGAAGTATTGATGAAATTAAGGTTTTTGTCGGTTAATGTTCTGTTTTTGACTGATAATGCCCTTCCTAACACCAAATCTAACTTCAATTCAGTTCTATATGCACCTTCTTACATTTTTACGATATCATTACAGAAGTATAGAATGAGGACGTGGTGGACTGGTGATAAAAGTCTGAGCTACGGAACCGTAGAGTTGCAGATTCGAGGCCCGATTCCACCGAAGGACCGTCGTGTAAGGGTTATATGTTGCAAATTAAATCCGTTCAGGGATGTACATCTTTCCACTGATATGTTGTGGGGAGGAGAATGCCAGCTCAGTTCTCGTACTTATAATCCGAGAGTGGTTCATAATTATAAGGTCCATTCCAAAGCAGCCCTAGTGTTGCTTTACAACGGGGAAATAATATAACTAAACTTTCGTTTTGTGTTGCTGTTGTTTCTTATGGCATATGTCATTGGACAAGCCCGATGTGACGTAGACAGCTATTTGAGCCAACAGAGCCTCTGGTGTTTTTCAGGGGCGCTATCTAGGGCTATGATGTAACTAAATTAAACTGAAGGAGAGAAGGAAAAAATATTGTAATTGACAAAATTTTCTATCTCGAAATATTGGTGAATCACAGCGATCTAGAATGTTCGATTTTTTTTAAATAAATGTCTGTTTTTCTGTCTGTAACAAAAATAACTCAAAAGCATAATATACTACACGGATGGACACGGTCTATACATTTAATTTGTAAATTTCCATCAAATTAATATATTCAGAGGAAATCTGTCTCTCCGGATGCTCGAATGTAATTTAATATAACTAAATCCCATAAGGGTTGGATCTTATACTTGATTAAAACTGTTAGGATCTAAATGTATGAAATTGAACATCTAATTTTTCTTCCTGCAAGTGATATACGTGAATCAAAAATGCCTTGACATAAATATACGAAATCGGAAAAGGGATTTTCCTTACTACAAGAGCACTGTATTAAATGTTGGTCTGCATCGGTTATGAAAATGCGTCTTAAAGCTCAAACTCGATTTTTGAATACTAATTGAGAGCTAGGATGTAATCGCCATGCAACAGATGGTAGATTCAGTAAAAATTCTTCATAACTACCGTACGTCAATGAAATGTAAGCCGCCCTTTGAAATAACTACTGTATTAGGAAGTATGGAATAAGTTTTAGGTAGATCACTAAGGATGTTTCAACAAATATTACTATTCGGCCTATAATTACTTTCAATGATATGCCACCTGTTATTTGACCATAGTTTCCATAGTTTAGATCCTCAATACGATTGAAATATTTTGAAAGAAACGAAAAGTATTCTGAATTAAAAACCAATTGGTGTTTAGCAGAAATTGAAGGCAAAACTTCAGTCGTTAAATTAATTATTCTTTAAAAAATCAGTAATTTTTGATTTCCATACGAAAAATGATTGCTAACTTTATCTATGACGCAAATGCTTAATCGGATATCTTGTAATGCATATTCCAATGACTTAAAAATAGAATAACAATGACTTACCATTTCTTGAAAAGTGCTACTTTAAAACATAATTTTTGATATTTCCTCTTGGAGGTTTCTGGTTCTATAACAGCGAGTAATCACCCAAAACTGCAGGCTAATTGGATTCTTTGCAACTAATGTTCGCCAATTGCATGCTTTTAATATACAAACAGCTTTAATTTGTGCCTTTTTTCACTGTTCCTCTGTTCTGTCTAATGCCACTTGGTTATACCAAGCCGAATGAGCGGAACTCTTTCGAATGAAAGTAGAAGTGTGCGAATTTCGTCGTGAACGAGCACCGGTGAATCTTTGCTCGCACATGCACACATACGACACAACCATTTTTAGGAGCGGATGAACTCATTGATCCATCCATCCGTAAGTCAGAAAGTAGATCAAACCGACGGATCCTTGATTCAGTATCCCTGAGAGGTATCATTTGTTATGGAAACATGGAGGACTTTGCAGCCTGACATATTTAACGTGCCCCAATGGCCTTTAGCCAACCAACCAGGCGACCACGTCCCCATCACTTTTCATTGATAAAGAAATCTACAACCGAAAGGAAAGCCAAATCCCTTTCGTTGGTCCATCATAATACATTTTTTAAAACTTGAAATAATTTTTAACTCACTATGATTTGAAAATATTATTATCTCAACATAGCCTAAATAAGGTAGTTTCACTTTAAAATGATATAATCATCATTCAATAATTTATTAAATTACCCAATGTTTGTTATCTAATTGAACACCTCCAGTTAAGAAAGCTTTATAGTTATTTCACCATTAAATACAAATATTGGCATTTCAAACTGTTTTGTTGCCCTTGGGAACATAAATGTTTGTTTACGCATTCAAATTTTCCTCACTTACAAGTTCTTCTCCATTCTCTCAAATTTACTACTGCTGACACCACACGATCGATGCCTTAAATTCGGATAATTTCCCATTACTGAAAAAAAAGTCGGGCACAGAACCATCCCCTGGTGATTTATGGTCCCCCGAGGACGCGATAGACTTATTCGGAAGAATTCTTCACAAGGCGCCTGGACTGCTTGCAGAAGTGTCCATTCGAAAAAGTCATAATCTCGTCTGCGTACAAGTAGTCGGTCTTGCAAACGATCTCGAGGATAGGTTGGGTCCACTATTCGATTATCCCCCCCCCTCCTTCTACGTCATCCTTTATCGGAAGATGTGTAAGTTGGTGGAGTAGGCGGCAGGACATAAAACATATCTTTCTCCCCCTATATATCTTAATGGGTTTCGTCGTTTTGGTACAGAAGAAATTTCATGGACGCGGATCATAAAGGAGTTTATTTTTTGATAGTCTCTTGATAGCTTTTATTATGCAGAAGTCAAACATTGCTGAAAAATATAAAACAGTTCTTCATTTAACCATGATGCTAAAGAAAAGTAATAATAATTGGATTAATCTTGCAAAGGGGAAAATTAGTGATGGTATAGCTTACCTCTTCAATGACCACAAGCCGTTTTCTTTGAAAATTACATTTTACGCTGTAAATAGAGAATAAAAAAGCCCCTTTATGACCAATAAATGTATATAAAAATACATTTATATATATATAAAGATATAAAAAAAAACTCTTCATTTACTATGTTGCAAAAAAGTAAAAGAAAAAGAATAAGAAAAAGGAAAAAGAATAATGGAATTAACACTGGAAAGGAAAAATGAGCAATGGTACTACTCAACATTTCAATGGCCACAAGCCGTTTTAGTTTGAAAATTACATTTTGTGCTATAAATAAAGAAAAAAAAAAGCTCATTTATGACCAAAAATGTATATAAAAGTGTATTTTTTTAATTTTTGCTGTGACTGTATTTTATTTTTTACCATTTAAAAAACAAAGAATGACATTTTACTTACTGACTTATTCAACAGAAGAAAAAAAATTGAAATGCAAATAATTTCTGAAATAAGTATGGACTTTTCAAAAATTTATTCATTGTTAGTTATTTTAAAATCTAAAATATATTAATTACGTATGAAATAAAAGGTAGGAAAACCAAATAGAATGTAAATTAGCAAACACATTATTTTAAATTATTCTGGTAAAGCAAGTATTTGAACACATTGAAACATTCTATGTTTAATATGACACTTTTAACAGTTTCTGGTTAGTTATGGTGCTACAATGTTAGAAATATATTTTAAGATCTTATTATAAGATACTTACCACGGTCTTAAAAAGACTTAAGCTTTAAGTAGTGGAATGTTATGAATATTAAAAACTTACCTGTTTTAATAAAGTTATTTTATTTAATAAAACTAGGATATGACAGTATTTTCTGGTTGTGTAGGCTAATATGTTCGCTATACATTCGCAAATAAAAAAGGTAAAAATATTTAGTAACAAATAAGTATCCAAAAATGTAAAAATATTTAGTAACAAATGGCCATAAGAATCTATCTCAAAATCACTGAGCTTACTTATGAAAGTCTTGAAAAACAAATAAGATTGCATATAAATGTGATTTTCTCTAAGACACTTTTAAATATATACAAAAGTAAACTTTTTAATACCAATGAAATGTATATAAACATGCAGCACTAAAAAGAATGACTTTTTCTCTCTTTTAGATTATTGAATAAATAATTTGTGCTAAGATCCTTATGAAACCAAAATATTGAACTAACAAATGCTTTAGAGATTGAAGGAATGAATTCAAAAACTGAGCAATTTATTCTTGAAAAAATGGGTTTTCCTACTTGCCGATAATTCCCTCAGTAATGTTTCGTTGCATTCCATACATTTACAGTTTCAGAAAAGATTAGATTGCAAGCAAGCGTTTGTTTCGTAATCTTATTTAAATTTTTAAGAATAGAATTCCGTGATTCGATGAACAGCACAAAATACTTCTGAGCGAAGTTACTTAATGACGAATCCAGAAATCAGCCTGTTCTGTTTTCTCCTAAAGGAAATTGCTTTACAAATTGGGACCTCTTTTATTATATTTTTTTATTAAAAAATGTAGTGTTGTGTGAAATAATTTCATTTCAAATTAGAATAGAATTTTTGTTTCAAAAAATAGTTTGTAAATTTGAATAAGGTGAATAATCTGCTTACTCGAATAAACAAATGCCATCAAATTTAATTAATTTTAAAAATGAAATACAAATTTTGCTGTCTAATAAAAAGGATTTAATAAAGATGCTTGAAACGCTCTTTGAGGTCTGTTGAATAAAGAATTTTTTATTGTTCACATTTTGTTAAAAAAGAAATTGTTGCTCATTTTTTCTTGAGAAACAATTCAGTTAAAAAAAAACTTTACCATATTAATTTATTTCTTTTTCAAAATAGATAAAATTTATACATCCAGATTTAAATGCAGGCTTTTTTTTAATTTGCTGAAATTATTTAATGTAAACATTTATAAACAGGCCATTTATCATATCTGAAAAGCTGTTAACTAACTTTTTTTAAATATTTGTTAAGTAAATTTATAATTACAAGTAATATTTGAAGCACACAAAGTTGTATGACCTAGTTATTATTTATTTAATTAAAAAATGATTGCGAAATCATATATAATTTGGAACCTAGTAGCACACAGATATTATAAAATATTGTTAATTGTGGAATATTGTTAAGATAATTACGATATCATTTAATAAAATCATATAATATTGTACAAAAGAGTGTAACAGACTGTGCTGCCTGGGAGTGAGTATATTTCTTAAATGTGTAGATGATTTTCCGTTTCTTAAATACATAGGCGGTAAGAGGTTGGCAAAATACTGATCTGAGCGAGGAAAATGGAGCATTTGAATGGATATCATTTCTAATTTCCACTAATAATTAACACTCTGAAACGTGGAAGTCTAAAAAGGCATTATTTAAATATTTCGACGCATGCTTAATCATTGAAGTATGTCTTAACATGAGTGCTTATTTTGGGATTGATTAATCATCTACTACGATCAATAGTAGACTCGAAATCTGCATTGTCTCGATTAATTTTATGTATATCAAGTCAGTATGAATTGACACAATTTTACGCAACAATCCAATCAATAATTTACAATTAAAACATATTTAAGTATTTCAGAGATAGAGCAAGTATTAATTATTATCAAAATGCTTCAGATTGGAAAATTTTAAACGTATCGTTCATTCTATAAAACCGTTCTATAAATTAAAACCTTATCTCGTATGAAGGTGCCTTTGCGTAATTTTTTTTCGAACGCATTGATAATTTTTAATAACATTAAAGTTTTTTCTGATTGGACATTGGGAAGAGCATTTGATTGGTGATTCAATACCTGAGGCTGTTTTTGTGGGTTTAGATCAATGGTGTATTTAATCTACATGAAAAATCGAAAATATTCTGGACAATTAATTTTCTCATTTGCAACCCTAAATTTTGATAGGTTAGCTCTCTTCACTTTTTAAAAATCCCAATTTATTCAAAAAATAGGCAAAATTTACACAATTTTTGTTTTTCATTTGCTATTGTGTTGATATAGTTGCTTCATTTCAAGTTCTTAGTTCCATAATAATCAGAGTTGCTTCAAAAGTGCAAAAAACAATTTTTATCATTGAAAAATTTAGTGATACGAAGGGTTAGAAAATTCTACCCATAAGATAGTAATGAGACCATGTTCTTCTGGTTGCGAATACAAAAAGTAATGGTAAATTGCTATTCATTATAATTATTGTTACAGATTATTTAAATCATAGTCATATTTCCAGATCTTTTATGATACCCTCGATATCTACCGAGAAAATGTTAACCCATTCTTATTAATTGTGCTGAGAAAGATTATAAGAGTTAAGAAAGAGGTGATTTCAAAGTTTTCAATTGAAAAGTTTTTTACTTTTGTTCCTACATTCTTATTCATCGCCCATTTAATCACCCCTTACACTCAATCATTAATGAGTGAGTTATCCTTAATAAGACCAATTTTTTCTTTCCTTTATGGATTAGTCACAAAACCGAAATTTTTTGATGTAAATTTATTAAAACAATCAAAGTCCTGTTCATTACATCTTTTCTTTAACAGCAAACATCAATTTCAACTGGAAGGGGAAATAAAAATTCCTTTAAAAAAAAGATTTTAATGATTTTAAGAGATATATGATCTACCATAATTGTTTGATACAAATCTCCTATAGGATATTAATTTGAATCTTTCATAAGGGATTGATATAAATATCTCATAATTGGCAGATGCAAATATACTATAAAATATTAATGCGAATCTATCAAAAGAGACTAATATGAATCTATAATAAATGACAGATTCAAATCTAGTTAGGGAGGTTAATACGACTTTATCATATGAGATAATAAAACCCTTAAATGACTGATACAAACCTACTATAGCAGATATATCAAAATGAGGTTAATAAGGCTTCAGCATACTTAAATACGATTTGTTCTTTCATTATCAACCATATCCAAGCGTGAAAATCACTATCTCATAGTCCAAATAAATTCATTAATATTTTTTTCTTGGTAATAAAATTTCAATAACTATTGCCTTTTGATGCATATTACAATTTACACTATCTTCACACCTCATGCAAAATACTCATTTACTGATTAAATGTGATATAAGTGAGTGATATAACTTGAATGTGATATAAGTGAGTGATACAACTTGAATGTGATATAGAATAAATGCTCATGAAGGAAAAAAATCTTTTC
>JAPMOQ010065618.1:583-23124 GCA_026543055.1 Argiope trifasciata | reverse complement strand
ACTCTTATTCAGATATAAATTATATTAAATACTAAAAGAAAAAAATTTGAACATTTAAAATTAAGAATTAAATAAATTAATTTGAAATTACGATACAATTAATTAGATCCTAACAGGAATTTTGGTGGGTAGCGAACTTGCTTTAACAAAAATTGGCATCCATACAATTAGAAATTATTGTTTCTCCGCTGCCCAGAGTAAAACAGGAACAAAAATAATAAATTTTGCTGAGAATAAAAATCCTTAATTTTATTCTTCTTGATTGAGAAAAATTTGAATATAAATAAACAAATATAGTTAAAAGAAATTTTAATTACCAGATAAAAGTTTTTAGATTTCAAAAATAATCTTATATTTGATTTTTTTTTTAAAAATTTATGATAGTTTAATTACTTTTTGAAGAGTTTAATAATTCAAGAAATCTGAAATTTACAAGATCAGAGCTATCTTTTTGTCGATAATCTTTAGATTTCAATTTTATAATTATTGCCTCCCATCCGCAAAGGCAATAGAATCCACATCTTCACAGCATTTGGTTTAAATCTTTTGCATATATATCATCCATCTATTTTTTCAAAAATGTTTATTGCATTAGTTTTATTATTTGTAAAAGCAATATTATTCGTGTAATGTTGCATATCAATTGAAATGGAATTCAGTTTAACTTTATAATCTCACTTTTGATATATAATAAAAGGCTTAAGATTTATTTTATTCCAATTTGTAGTCTTGTGCTTACCAAATTAGGGGATTTTCGACCGTGTATGGAAAACGTCCATTTTAAGCTTCTTAGGAAAAATGTATTCATTGCTAGAAGCAATTCAGGACCAAAAATTCAGAGAATGCAATCCTCTATCCCTTTTTTCTTTGACAATTTTTTGTCATGTTATTGCTTTGGACGGAAAATCTCTTCCTTTTTTTCCATTTTTATTTATGCTTTCCCCAAAAGATTTCATCAAATCTGAATCTATATGCAAAGAAAAGCTATTTAATTTCCCACAATTTCGTAGAAAGGGGCATTTGCAATCTTACAGAAAAGAAGTTTTATTAATTTCAGCAAGTTAAAGGAAAAATGAAGTGCCTTTCAAAAAAAAGTGTTTTTCTGCAGAAAAAATAATATTTTCGGAGAAAAATGCCCCACCTGTCTACTGGATGTAGCGTTATATTTTTAATTCATTTCTATTCTCAAGAAAAAGAAGTTTTCAGAGATTTATATCATACATTTAATTTAAATCACAATAAAAGTCAATATTTATCGTTTTTCGGCAAACTTAGTATTTAAATCGGATAAATCATTTCATTTTCTGTTTGGGATATTCCTTTAATCTCAAGATGTTTTCTCAGTCTTTTTATTTTACTATTTAATTTCGATCCAACTAATGTTGTTAAAGATTCCTGATCTTAGTTACAATCATGTATTGTTTTTTGAATTAGTATTTTATAGTAGTATTAGTATTAGTATATACATCAATCAAATCATTGCAGACATTCTTAGTTCGGTAAAACTTTGCAAGAAATGTGGATGTGCTCATAGATTCCAAACACGAAACAGAAGATTAAAGGAATTTTGTCATAAATTGTGGAAAATATTCTCGTCATTTAAAAAATGCCTTTGAGGATCGTATCTGTGTGAATTGAAATGAAACTGAACAATACACTCTCCATTGTTTGAGTTGGTTGCTGTGTCCATATCTAGTTTAATCCTCATTGTTCACCCTTCATTTGACTAAAAAGAATGAAATTCTTTGAACTGTTATTCTGTGAACCTTTCATTTTTTTTAAAAGCGGCCTTTTTCAAAAAAAATTACAACAATAAAAGGATCGAAAATACCTGTTTAAATTTAAGCATCTTTAATGCAGGGACGTTTCCAGATTTCTATTTAAAAAGAACTTTCAGTATCTCTTAAAAGCAAACAGAATTGGAAGAATTAATAACTAAAACAATTATTTTTATAAAAAAATGACTATTTAAATTTTTGTATAAAGCTTTGTTTTCAGCCTTTAACTGGGGACGTGTCGTCTGTTTGAACGTTTTTTTTTTAATTTATTGATGCTATAATAATATGTTTTGCCAGAGCTGAGAAAGAAGATGATATAATAATACATCGATGCTATAATAATATATTTGAAAAAGCTGTCTTATCAAATTGAATTCACTCCGTTGTGAAATTTTCATAACGCCGGTATATTGAGTATAAATTTGTTGGTGCATGTCAATATGTATTAAAAATAGAATATTCAATTTATGAAAATCAGTAGATCATAAACAGAATTGGAGTGCAAGAATGTGCTTTTTTTTAAATTTATTAATGATATAATAATATATTTGGCCAGAGCCTAGAAAGAGATGGTATAATGATACAATAATGCTAACATTTTATTAGATGCTATAATAATACATTTGAAAAAGCTTTAATTCCAAATTGAATTCTCTCTAATGCAAAATTTTCACTACTGGTGGATTAATTTCAAGAAAAAGACATTAATGACAACATGATAAACATAAGTCCCTTCAAATGGATCGATAGTTTCCCTTTAAATTAAATCTAATTTTGTTTCAATAGAACACTTTCCATCCACTTTTTTGAGATAGCAACATTTATTCATTGTTCTAAGAACGACATCATGTATTAAGAAATTTAATAGTATATTCTAACAGAAAAAAATTCAGCAATATTAAAAGAAATGCACAAGGTATCCTTTTATTTTCTAGGTGGATAAAACATATTTTTAATACGATAACCTATAAGGGCCAAAATCTCATTCGCTTATTCAAAAAGAAAAGAATTATTATATTATGAGAATCAGAGGCAGTTTCTTTATCTAACTGCAACTGTCGAATACTCTTTTTCCATTCCAGTTACATCCGTTGTTCTTCGTGAACTGCTTTCGCGTCTAGACGTGCTCGATCGTTTCTCTCAAGGCGAAGATCTCGACATTGAAGGGAGATATTTTAATTCCTGTCAAACTGTCACAGAGGCACGAAATGTCAGGGTTTTGAAAATAATGTTTTATTTCACTTCCACTTCATTGAGTTTTTTTCTATTTTTAACACCTATTTTCTTTTGGAACGGTCTTTGCAGAAAGATATGACGCGATTTACATTTAGATGGTGGACTGCAACGCAACTGGTACCGGACGGGAGAGATGTCCTTTTAGATACGAAATGAAAAATATAGATAGGATTGTTGCAATGTATGATATGTAACCTTTATCTAGAGAGGTGAAAATTTAGGATGTAACTGGGGAGGTACAGGCAAACTCAGCAAGTTTTATAAAATGTGTTTGAACTCGCGTGGATGAATAAAAAGTATTTTATTAAAGATCGAAAATTTGAAAAATATGTATTAATAAATATATATGTCGGGAGTGTGTGAACTAATCGTAGGAATTGAAAAAATATTCCGATTTATGAATTTTTAGTGACCAATCCTCTCAACAAATTGAAAGGAACTTTCAAATCTTGTTTAAAGTATGTGCTCGAGATTGAAATTATTTCAAACAATAGAGTGCTCAAAGTTTTGGTTACAGTTAAAAATATGAATTTTTTCAAAATAACAATTCGCATTTTTCATTCCTCATTGAAATTGATCAGTGTATTGAAAAATCAAAAACAGCGTTAAAGTAATTCACTCTGACGTTAACAGGCTAATTAAAATATTCCCTAATTTTTTTTTGTTTGTTTTTATAGTATTTTATTTTATAATTGATAATACATCTAAAAACTTTAGTTTTAAATTGTATTTAAGAAATCCATTTTTCAAAACATTTCCTTCAAACGTAGTCGGATACCTTAATAAAGGCGAATCTTTCAGTGAGGTAGAAAGTGTACCAAACACTTGCCACGTTCGCATAAAAAATAAACAAATATAACAAAACCATACCAGAATAGTCTTCACAAGATTAAAAGCAAAATTAAGAGTAATAATAAAATTATAAACATAATACTGATAACTATTTGATATACGAATTTAGTTACTAACTTCCTAATTAAAAGACGAATTGAATAGCTTCCTAATCGTCATATTTACTATTATTTTAATTCCTTCAATAATAATACGTTTCAAGTGACTTTTTTCATTTTGAATGATTTAACACTTTCCACTTCATTGCTGATTAATAATTAAGAATTCAATCATTTGATGCGCGCCTCAAACACGCCATTGTATGCGAAGTGTTTAATTGGGAATTCCAAAGTATTTATTTCTATTTGTTTATAAAAAGGAAATACATTTTAAAATTTTCAATTTGAAAAAAATACATTGAAATTTGGATTCTTTTCGATCTAAGTACTAGGAAAAGTTAAGAGAACAGAAACCATCAACAGTAATTCTTCTTGTAGCCGTGAAATCCAAATTCCTTGTCATGTGGCAGTAAATCTGATAATTACTTTTTATTCAAGAAAAACAGAGAGATCTTTGGAAGAAATCGTGCGTGCAAATATTTACTGATTTTCTATTTAATATAAATCTTATTCCTTACACCAGAAATCTCATTTGATGACAGATTAAAACAGAAAATAATAATAAAGAATTTGCTACATGAAGAAAAATTTCCATTTATATTATTAATTTATATCCTGAAAAAATATGTTAGTTAGAAGGAAATAAAATGCCAAAAGAAGAATTTCAAATCCTTTTATATTAAAAGCAAGAAACCGAATGAGAAAAAAAAATTGTTTATTCCACGTGTTTTCCATCACAGTTCTAAAAATGTAAGAATCGATTTTTTACTGGAATTCGATACGGTTTAAAGCAATAAAATATTCTTGCAATTTAATTATTTTTGAAAATGGGAGCTCTAAGCCTTTTCCGATGCTTTATTCTCTTCAATGACAAAAGAATTTAAAATTTCAAAATAATGCAGAAAATAGAATTCTTGAAGTACTTTTGTAAATTCTGAAGATTCTTAGAAAAATGATTTTTCATAATAATCTACACTTCTAAAGAATAAGCTCGATTTTTTTCCTTCAAAAAAGTTTATTTACTTCTAAATGAAATGCTGAAAACGGGAAAACAAATAAATAAAAAATTACATTGTTTTTAAAGTACTTGAATGGGGCTTTGATTTCAAAATCTATAAATAAGCTGTCATTTCTGCTGTTTGTCAAGCACGAATAAGAAGGGCTTCAATTTTTTTTCAGTTATTTTTTATACAATTAGTCATATTCTATTTTGAATGTATTATTATAATTGAAGGTTTTTGTCGGCAAAAAGAAATAATTTGAAAAGGAATAAGAGCTTCAGTGAATTTTGAAAAAAATCTTTTTAATTAATAATTTTAAAAATAATGTTTTTCAAAATTCTGAATATTTTTAAAAATTATATCAATTACTTATAATACAATATGTTATTTTTTAACCCCAACAGTATGGTAAATAAGTAGTTTTTATTTGACATTTTAAACTATGTTTAGATATTTTTTATGGTTCTGGAATTGTGCAAATGTAATGTATTTGACAGTCGTGTAAACAATTTTTTTCATAGAACTGTATGGTACTTATAAACTGTATGGAACTTATAATAAGTAAATTCCATCAACTCTGATATTTTTGTTATGTTAACTTTTTTTTGGCTATAAAATTATCTACAAAATTATAGATTTCGATATTTATGTGTTTATAATATATTAAAAACCACCGCTATTACCTTTTATTACCATGCTTTTAAAATAAATCGCTGTCTGAGGAAAATATATGCTTTTGTGTACAAATTAAATAACAAAAAAGTTACAAATTAAATAAGTATTTCAAACTTTTCCTTAATACTACTGAAAAAGCAAATTCAATTGAATCAATTTGCTACAAAATAAAAAATGCAGATAAGCACAAAAGAGAAGTTGAAAATCCTACTACTCTGTTAATGAATTTTCAAATGCATGTGTTTTAATGCCTTCGAAAAGGAGCTCGAATTCTTCCTTCACTTTTATAAAGTATGAATACAGATAGAATCAAAAAACTATTGTTAAAATGGAAAGAAAAAAATCATAAGGAAATGAAATTGGTAATTAAAATGATAATTTTTTGAGTCCATTTAACTCAAAGACCAATTAAGTGAGATCATTGTTTTGGAAGATAAGAACACCAATCTTTGTAATCAAGTTCGACGATTACCCTTCTGGAGAGAGTTCAGCTTTTTTTTTCTCAATTAAGCTTTTTATTGAAAAGTCTATTTCTTGATTTTTTTCCTCTGATTGAGCGGACGTTTTGGCAACACGACGAATACTCTTCAGAGCCTTTCTAATGCTATTTTGTAGCTCCATTAATTAACAAAGGAAGGCATTAAATTCAATGCAACTGTAAAAACCTTCAATGCTGCTATCAGAAATTCATTCGATGGTTTCATTGCATTTGACTGCTGCCATTTGGTGATAAGCAAGAAGGTTTCAACGTCATGTAATTCGGCTTTCTATATGTATAGACAAAATTAAATATTTATAATTTGTATTTTAAATAAGTATAATTTTGTATTTTAAATATGAAAACTGAATTTTATTCACCTTGCAAATAAGTCAAATAAAACTTTAAAAGAATATTTTTTCCTCATTTATCGAATCATTTTTCTAATGATCAAATCATTGGAAATTCCAACCATTTTCTAATAATTTATAAAATTATTTAGAATAAAAAAGCAAAATAGAACATATTAAATTTATTTTAGGGTTTATTTAAAATTTCCTGTCAACACCTATCTATTCAAAATGCTGTAAGTTGCAAGAAAACCGGAATAAAACTCACAAAATGATATTTTAGTACAAATAAGCCGTATCACACAACAAAAGTATATGACAAACCTATCAACATTCAGGAAAATTTATAAAAATATTTACAAACAAATTGGGACTAAGAATTAAAACGAAATTTAAATTACATAGAATACAAAACTTTTTACAATAAAATATAATGATTCATTAATTAAGCATTCATAAAAAACTATTAGGATAACATGTTGTAACATGTTGTAAATATTTCACTCTGTTTCTTTTTTGTTATATGTACGTGTTCAATTTATGATTGTAGTATTTTCAGTATCGGAATTTAAACAGTCCACTTTTAATCTAGGAATTATTTGTTTCGTTTGATTTAGCTTGCTCTATGTGGCAACAACGTGTTTTTAGTTTTTGAATATGTTTTTCCGTTAATAAAGAGTTGTGATACGACATCAATTTGCGAAATTAATTTAATTGCAGTGAAGAAAACTGATTACTACCCTTTTTCGTGAGCACATTAATTATCTGGAGATCATTTGAGTGAACTGTAATATAAAAGGAGTCCGCAACGATATTTTTACTGCCGTTGTTTACAATAAACAATGTTTGAATTTAGATGAACAAAGCTATATCACACAGTCACATGCTAAAATTTCAGAGTGTGTGAAAAATATAGTTTTTAAAATTATAAGTGGGTAAATTCTTCTCAAAAAATGCGTGCTATTCTAACTCATAATAAGTATAAACTAACTCATTCTAACTATTCTAACTCATAATAATATCATAAATAAGTATCTTAAACTCATTTTTCTCAATCGCATCTAATCAAAATTTGACACACAACTGCTACTGAAGTCATAGAAAGAACGTGCTGAACTCTACGTATTGTGATTGTGAGCTCTGATGTGTGCATACCAGCAAATATTCAACCCCAAGTTAGAAATGATTCAAAAATTGAAAAATAGTCAACCATATAGATGTTAATTTCTGTACCGAATTCGATCCCCCTGTCTCTTATTTTTATCGTGTTAATTTGTATTAGAATTTTTTTTTCTGAATAGATATTGCAAAAGCCTTTAGGGCGACAGTGACCTGTTGGTAAGGTCTCGGCTTCGGTACCGGAGAGTTTCAGGTTCGAAACCTCATTCCACCGAAGAACCGTCGTATGAGGGAATGTTGCATGTTAAATCTATCAGGCCAAACTTCCTCCCGCATGTGTGGAAAGGGGGTGTCAGCTCAGGTGCCGTCTTCGTCATCTCTTGTAGCATGTTATTATTCAATATTGAGCGATATTATATGAAATGAAACAATAGCCCCCAATATTAAACAATATTGAGATTATTGATCAATGTCATACAATATTTCTCAACATTTGTGTGCTACTAGGGGTAGTTTCGTTCTTTTTGTGTTTTACGTGAATAGCTGGACACACAGACTACAAGATTTAACGGAAATCGTCATGCCGACCGTCGTTCAGAATTGAAAAATTTGTAATTCACCTTAGACTATTATAAAGACCATAAGAAATTATTTTGAAACTGAAACGATTTTACAGCTATTATTGTCATCCGATTTTTTGTCATTCTATTCATGTCGCAAGAAACTAATGGTATACTTTCTCTGAGAAATATGAAATTATGGTATCTCTATATACAAACCTTTAAATATTTTTGAATTATGAGTTTTTTTTTATTAGGAGAAATATGATAAAAACTTTTTTTGTATTTCAAAATAGGATGTTGTTTGGTTATATATATATATATATATATATATATATATATATATATATGTTATGCTCAACCAGAGCAACCACCAGCTAGCCTCACGCTCAAACACTTCAACTTCTTCCTGTAACTCCTAACTGCAACTGCGAACTTTGGGCGCCAGTAGAAGCAGAGAGAGAGTAATTACGAACGATGTGCTGAAAAAATCCAGAAGGGCTTATGCCCAACGATGCTTTGTTTTCAATGTCTACCCCCTTTAATTGTTTGTCACTGTCCCTACTTGTTGTGAACGTCCCCTGTATTTATTAAAATATTTGTTCATAAAAACGAGCCATTATTGTGTTGGAACAGCTCGCCATCAACATTTGGGGGCTCCGCCTCCTTAGTCCTAAATTTTGAATCCATCCCTACATTAGCCACCAAAAAAAAACTTTTTTGCGTGTCCCTAATACGAATAGAGCTGATGGTAAAACAAGCTTTTGGATTACATTAAAAAGAATCAAGACGAAAGCGAAAAGAAAACTACAACCGACGCCGGATCGACGAAAGCGAAAGTCCAACGTTCAACTAAGCTGTGAGTCTTTTCCAATATATTTTATTATCTGTTGTAAAGAAAGTTTTCATAATGATCAAGCTTGAAAACCTTCCTTTTGTCGCAACTTTTTTAAAAACTGCTCCGACTAAAAATGTTAAGTTGCTTTTTAAAATGATATTTGATGATAACTTCGATCACAATTCACGTCAAAAGTTACGCCATTTATCTGGTTTCCCGAAAGATTTTGATTTGACAAAACACAAGGAATCTCTGTCAAAAGATTTTAAACTGTCTGATTTAATAATTGTATGTAATAGTTTAAATTTAGATTGTTCTGGCTCCGAAAAAGAATTAGTCGACAAAATATTCGCTAGCCTTGCAAATTTATCGCTTTTAAAAGATTCATACGAAAACGAATCCTTAGATGAGTTATAGATGGAGATTCCGCCTAATCAAAATAATTATTCACGCCATAGTATCCAAGGTCATGAAGAAAATGAAAATTTCGCTTACTCAGCCGAAAGCGTTCTGTCAGCGCAACAGTTTTATTCAAAACGAAACGATGATTCGTTTTTGTGGAAAGAAATAATTTTGACTGTAAGACATTTTTCAGGAACTGATACTTATGGAATTGAAAATTTTTTTCGACATGCTGAAGATAATTTTGTTTTTCTTTCTAACATTACAGAAGTGCAAAAAATAATTTGCGTTAAACGATTATTAGATGGTCCTGCATTGAAATTTGTTCATACTTTGTGTAATATTTTTACTTTTAAGGCCTTGAAGGATGCTTTATTAGAATAATTTTCGGACAACATTTCATCTTTTGATGTGCATAAAGAAATGCAACAGCGCAAATTAAAACCTAATGAATCTCTATTTGAGTACCTTTTGGCAATGTGCGAAATTGCTTCGAAAGGAAATTGTCTGATGGATGATCATTCAATTATTAAATATTGTACTAGAGCAGAGGTGTCCAAACTACGGCCCGCGGGCCAAACCCGGCCCGCCAAGTGATTTTATCCGGCCCGCGGAGGGTTTTAAAACATAATGATGTTTTCGCCAAAACCTTTTCATTTTCATAAAGGTATATCGAAAACTACGTGGCCAACGAAACGGAGTTGTTGTACTTGACTAAACACAAATGTCTATCGCGCTGTTAAGTTATAAGACTAAATAAAAATATATATTTCGGTAACTCAAACATAAAAGAAATTTTATACGCATGTGAATTTCGACGATTAGCAGAGTCTTATTGTTTTGTTGTAAATAAAGCATCAGCAATTTTGAGTAGTTCGCTTAAAGAAGCAATTAAGTATAAATAAAATTGCTATAAGAAATTTGCTCGTAAATTCATTTCAATGTTTGGGACTACTTACGTGTGCGAACAAACTTTTTCTCGAATGAAGTATCTCAAATCGAAATATAGAGCAAATTTATCTGATGATCATTTGCAGTCATTGCTTATGATTGGTTAACAAATTTTGATTCCAACTATAAAGACATTCTTCAACAACAACAAAAAAAAACAGTTTCATCATTCGGATTAGAAGTTGCATGAAAATATTTCAATTTATATAAAATAATTATATAATTATACCTTGTTTGTTTAGTATTTTGTATTTTCAAGTTACAATAAAATAGAATTAATTAATAGTATTTAATGCTACTTTACTCATAATGATATTTTTCAATTTGTATATACATGTGGCCCGTATAACATGGATCTAATTTCGATCCGGCCCGTGCCGCGAAAAGTTTGGACACCTCTGTACTAGAGAAATCCCCGATTCCGATAGAAACAAAATTATTTTATATGAGTGTAAAACTATGTCGGAATTTAAAGATAAATTAAAGGTATATGAAAATGTGTTTTATGCTCAGAGTAAAATGCATCAAGTTGATAATTTTGATAATGATAAAGGTATAAGTGTCCGACATGGTAATTTTGTAAATAATAGAAAACATGCAAGTGTTGAAACTAAGTTTAAGTATAAAGGTGATTTTAATGTCAATGTTAATAGAAATGATGTACGGGCTAAATGTTTCAATTGTGGTTTGCCAAATCATAAAAACAAGCGATAACAAGCGATAATAACATAAGCGATTGTTATCATAAAAACAAAGGTTTAAAATGCTTTAAATGTAATGCCTTTGGACACAAAAGCTCTCAATGTGTGTATACTAAACCTGAAGCTAAATCTGAGCATGTTAATGAGCTTACTGCTGTTGATCCCAAATTTGGCATGCATAAAATTATTAAAATTGTAGGTTTACATTTGATTCTCTTATTGATTATGGTAGTTCTGTAACTTTAATTAATAAAAAAGTGTACCAAAAAATTGGTAAGCCTGTCTTGAATTCTACCAATACAAAATTAATTGCTTTTGGTAAAGGTCAAATACAACCCATTGGTTCTTTTAAAGCTACTATTGAAATTGATAATACTTCTTTTGTAACAGATGTATGGATTATTGACAATTCTTGTATGTACTTAGATGTTATAATTGGTGTGGATATTTTAAAACAAGATGAATTTAGATTAAGTGCTAATGGTTTTGAAGTAATACCAAAACAAGAACTCTTTATTAACTTAATTGATATTGGTGTATTCAACGATCAAATTGACTTGCAACATGTTCCTGTTAAATTTCGTACACAAATAGTTGATATAATTCATGATTACAAACCAGTTAAAAACGAAACTACTGATATAAAGTTAAAGATAGTCGTTACTGATGATTTACCGATTGTACATAGATCTCGTAGGTTTTCTTTGGCAGAAAAGTCCGAAATTAAAAATCAAATTAATAAATGGCTAGATGAAAAAGTTATTCGACCCAGTTCTTCCGACTACGTTTGACCTATTGTTTTGGTTCGCAAGAAAAACGGTTCTACACGCTTTGTGTAGACTATCGTAAATTAAATTTAGAAGATAATCAAAGATCGTTTTCCAATCTTTTTGATAGAAGATGTGATCGATAAGTTACAGTCAGCTAAGATTTTAACAACACTCGATCTTAAAAATGGTTTTTTTCCATGTCCCTGTCGATGAATCTAGAAAAAAAAATTTACAGCATTTATGACGGATCAAGGACTCTTTGAGTTCAATGTGGCACCTTTTGGACTTCGTTTGTCTCCTGCTGTTTTCCAACGTTACGCTAATCATGTTTTATGCGACTTACTCAGTGATGGTACAATTCTCATTTACATGGACGACATAATAATTCCCCCCGAAACCATCCCAGAAAATATTCAGAAATTGCTACGTGTTCTGAATACTGCTTCAAAATATGGCCTTGAAATTAATTTTAACAAATGCCAATTTTTACACTCAAAAATTGAATTCCTTGGATATTTGATCGAAAATGGAACAAATAAACCTTCCTCTGGCAAAGTAAAAGCAGTTAAGAATTTTCCTGAACCAAAATCACTTAAACACGTCCAACAATTTTTAGGGTTAACTGGATATTTTCGCAAATTTATACAGTCTTATTCGATTATTGCGAAATCACTCAGTGATTTATTACGCAATAATAACTCATTTACCTTTGGCGACACACAACGTAATGTTTTTCTCAAATTAAAAGACGTTCTTTCTTACGATCCCGTTTTGCAAATTTTCAATCCCAAAGCCAAATTACAACTACATACCGATGCTAGTAAGGACGGTTATGGTGCCATATTGCTACAAGAAGCGGACGACGGACATTATCACTCAATTTACTACATGAGCAAGAAAACTTCCCCATACGAAGAAAAGTATTCCAGCTAAGAGCTAGAGGTGCTAGTCGTAATTGAAGCTCTTAAAACAGCGTTCCTCGACCATTTAGTATTCAGAGCCCATTTTTCAATTATAATTTTCATCGCGCCCCTCCTTCCTCCCCACAACATACAATAAAATGTATACAATATGCATTTTGAGTATTTTGGTGCTAAACCTACACTACAACCTTAATTTTAAACTTTACAAATTACCAAGAATATGGAAATTTATTGACATTTGCAACACCGATTCTCGGCATTGAAAAAACAAGAATCCTATATCTTTTTATTGCTTTTGCTTCACACCATGTCAGGCATTCCCATGGTTTCGCGAGAAATTTCGATTTGTCTGGAATTTGTCTGGTCAGCTTAAAAGTTAAGTTAGGAGCGTGCGCAGATGTGAACAAATGTTTTCTCATAAGGAGAGGAAGAAAGTTCTATGACGCCAATTTCAATTCCAGACAATCTCATTCGAGTCGATCCTTCTATCGCTATTGAATCTATTCTGAATGTATATGTTAAATATATTTTCATGTAATAGCAATTCACCGTTTTAAATATTCAGGCAGCAGACTTATGCAGAATCAAGGATAAATTTTTAAGCGGGCGTAAGCGAGCATTAGACGATAGACAATCATCAACAAGTACACAGACGAGCGTGGTTCCGAAAATAAAATCAAGAAAATATTCTCAAGAATACTTAAATTTTGGATTCCCTAGTGCTGAAGTAAATGAAGAAGAAATGCCCCTGTGTATCAATTGATCAAAAATGGTGGCGGCAGACAGCATGAAACCTAATAAGCTTAAATGATCTTTTGAAACTCTTCATGGTGAGTACGTAAACAAAGCCAGAGAATTCTTCGAATTAAAATTAAAATCATATGAAAAGCAAAACTCATTGTTTAAAAAAACTTTGTCTGTGAATGAAAAGGCTTTAATTGCTTCTTACAAAGTTTCATATTAAATAGCCAGATGTAAAAAGCCTCACAACATTGGTGAAGAGCTTATTTTGCCAGCCACAATTGTGATTGTAGAATTTATGTTTGGAGATAATTTTGCAAAACAATTGCAGTCTATACCTCTTTCAAATGATGCTGTTGCGAGTCGAATTGCTGATATAGCTGTAAATGTCAGCTTTTGTCGATGTTACGTGACAAATTGTTTTCAATACAACTCGATGAGGCTACAGATTGTATTAAAGATGCTCATTTCATTGCCTATGTCAGATTTGGTGATGATTTGTCAGTAGTAGTATTACTTTTCTGCAAACCAATAGAACTCAAAGCAACAGCATTCGCATTATTTTCTATCTTAAATGATTTTATGAACGAGGCAAACATAGAATGGAAAAATTGCATCGGAATATGCACTGATGGTGCTCGTTCTATGTCCGAAAGATTCCAAAGTATTCAAATACTTGTGAAACAAAAATCGCCACAGTGCGTCTGGACACATTGCATGATCCACAGAGAAGCTTTGGCTTCCAAAGAAATGAGTCTTGGTTTGATTATTGTGTTAACTACGGTTGTAACCGTAGTAAATTATATAAAAATGACACCCCTGAAATCAAGAATCTTTTCCTCTCTTTGTAAAGACATGGGTGCAATACATTCAGCTTTATTATTTTATTGCGAGGCAGGATGGTTATCACGAGGGAAATTTTTGCAACGTGTTTAAAATTAAGAAAAGAAATCGAGGAGGGAAACAGACCGGAAGCTGAGAATTTTCGTGATAGTTTTTTTGTGATGAAATTGAGCTACATGGTAGACATATTTGAGAAATTAAATAACTTGAATCTTCAGCTGCAAGGAGCAAATACACATATATTGGATAAGTGTGATACGTGATATAGTTATTTTGTAAGAAATTGGAATTGTGGAGCAGAAATTTAAAGCAAGAAAACTTAACAATGTTTGCAAATTTGAATGATTGTATTAAAGCTACAAGGCTCAAGAACAACATGTAAAAGTTGTTTTTGTAACCATTGAAAATCATTTAGAAATGCTAGCAAAGAATTTTAAAAAATACTTTCTTGCTGACGAAGTTACAAGTGGGTGAGGGATCCATTTCAAAATACTCCGGAAGGACTCTCAATTGAAGAGGAAGAAACCATCACAGACTTCACGGCAAGTGGCGAAACCAAAAGACAATTTAGTAATAAATCACTCTTTGAATTTTGGGCAGGAGTGGATGATGAGTTTTCTGCACTAAAAACAAGGGCATTTCGCATTCTACTACCATTTTCAACAACTTACCTTTGTGAAACTGGATTTTCTGCCATGCCTTCTTTGAAGACAAAATATAGATCTCAGCTAAATATAGAAAAAGAACTGAGAGTGTCTATTTCTAATATTAAACCCTCCTTCGAAAAACTTTGCGCTGCAAGACAGGCCTAAGGAAGTCACTAATAATTATTAAATTTGTTTTTAATGTAGTAAGTTGTTTTATTTTAATAAGTTAATTATTAAATATGTAGAAATGTATTTTGTTTTTTATGTGTGTGTCTGTTCTTTCCTTTCAGTCACTTAATCGTTTTTTTTAAATAACATTTTCTCTTGGATAGGCTTGTGCCCTCCCCCATTAGTGTGCTCACGCCCCCCTAGGGGGGCGTGCCCCACATGTTGAGAATCACTGTCTTAAAAATTTCCGCCATTTCTTGTATGGTACAAAATTCAAAATTTTTACTGACGGCTCCGCCTTTCAGCGAACGATGAACAGAAAATTCGCTCGATGGGCAATTTTCTTAACTCCGTTTGAGTACGAAATCATACATAGACCTGGTGATCAAATGAAACATGCAGATGCACTAAGTAGATATCCCGTGATGCAGATCTCACACGACGAAGTTACTTCCAAAGTTAAAATCGCGCAAACTAACGATGAATTCATAACCACAATAAAACAGCTTTTAGATCAAGGTAAAGCAAACGGATTTGTGTTTCGTAACGACGTTCTCTTCAAAATTAAAGATGGTAAAGAACTATTAGTAATTCCCGATTCCATGTAAACCGAAATTATAAAACAAGCACATGAAAGATTTCATTTTACTGTAGCCAAGACTGAACAAATTTTACAACTTGACTATTATTTTCCTAAGTCCTGAAATAAAATCCAACAAGTAATTGATAGCTGTGTACATTGTATTCTGGTTAACAGAAAACGTGGTAAGGCTGAAGGATTTTTAAATCCAATACCGAAAGGTAACACCCCACTGCACACTTATCACATCGATTTTTTAAGTCCGCTTCCATCAACCAATAAAAACTATAAGCACATCTTCACAGTAATCGACGGATTCACTAAATTTACTTGGATCTACCCTGTTAAATCAACTTCCACATCAGATGCTCTAAAAAGTTTAGAATTTCAAAAAGGTATTTTTGGAATTCCTTCCAGAATTATTTCCGATAGAGGCTTCGCATTTACTTCCAATGACTTTCAAACCTACTGTGAAAACGAATCCATTGAACATGTCAAAATTACAACTGGTATTCCCCGAAGAAATGGCCAGGTTGAACGAATACATGCTACTCTCATTCCCGTGTTATCCAAACTTTCCATAGAAGATCCTCAAAAATGGTTTAAACACGTTCCTAATCTCCAAAGAATTTTAAACAGTACAGTTAGCTGCACAACCAATTATTCCCCTTTTGAATTCCTAACTGGTACAAAAATGAAAACTAAAGAAGACGCCAAATTAATTCAAATTTTAAATGACGTATACACAGCAACACTAATGCATGATCGCGACAAAATCCGTGAGGGAGCAAAAAACAACATTTAAAAGATTCAAGCAACAAGTAAATCTAACTATAATAAAAAACGTAAGAAACCAACTTCTTATCAAAAAGATGATCTGGTTGCAACACGTCGAACTCAGTTCGGCACAGGTCTCAAATTACGTCCAAAATTTTACGGACTTTATCGCATCAAATCAGTTAAGCCAAATGACAGATACGACGTCGAGAAGGTTGGCCAACACGACGGACCAAATTTAACATCTACAGCTGTTGACTGCATGAAAGAGTGGCCAATAAACAAATAAATTCCTAAAAAATGACTGTTTTCACGAACTGATTTTTTTACAGCTTCGACAACGACGTGACAAGACGAACTGACTTTTTTTATTACAGCTTCGGCAACGACGTGTTAAGACGAAACTGAGGATAACTTTGTACGAAAAATAGGTGTCTGTGTTCACCAACGACGCATTATCGACTCGACAAAAGACTAACGACGAAAATTGGAAGTATTTCGATTGTTACATTTGCTTTCGATTTTTCTCTTTTTTTTCTCTCGTTCCAGGTTCTCTCACAGAAGATCCTCCTGTTACTGCATTTGCACGAGGGCGATTTCATTTAAAAAAATCGAAGCTCTCCTACTTTGAATCAATTCATATTTTATGCAAAAATAAAATTAATTCAAGGAAAAAATTCCACTTTAAAGTGACCAGGAAAGTTATGGAGATGAATGAATTGAAGATCAATTTTAGAATATTGATTTCTAATCAACAGTGGAAAACGACGCATGAGTTGGAAAAGTCTTTTTTCAAAAATCTAAATCCAGTTTCATCAAAAATTAAGGCATTCCTGCCTCGATATCTGATAAGTGACTTTTCTTTCTCCATCCATCTTCTTTCTATTTCTTTTTTAAGTAATGTAAAGAGTCAGAATTTTTTACTTGATTTTGTTTTAACGTTGATTCATATTTTGCAGCAAAAAATATCAGCTGTACAATTTTAATTAGATGGAAATATTTCTATATATTTTTGTAAAATTTTATCTGCAGATTCAATTAGCTTCATTAATAATATTTTAATAAATAAATATTTATTTTTAATGTAATCCCTTGAGAGCATATTTCTGTTGGTTGTGGTGGTTCTAATGCCACTTGGTCGTAGCAAGCCGGAATAAGCGGAGGTGTTTCGAATGAAGGCAGAAATGGGCGCTTTTCGCTTTTGACGAGCACCGTTGAGATGAAAGGACGACTCTGCTCGAACACACACGACACAACCCTTTTTAGGGGATGGTTGAACTCATCTATCCGTCAGCAAGTCAGCGTTTATATTGCAGTCAATGTGCCTCAACTGCCATGAGCCAATACGACGGTCTTTGGCCGAGACGAGAACAGAACTCGCTATCTTTCGGTGAGGAGGCTGATGCTCTACCAACCAGGCAACCGCAGCCCTCGTATATTTCTTTCATGCACATATGCCTATTTAGAGTTTATGCTTTTAAATACATATTCAAGTGCCACGTCTCATGAATGGTGTAGCAGTAATCATTAATTGATGAAATTGAAACTAAAGAGGTTGTTGAAATGCAAAAAAAGGAATGTATTCGTAGATTATTTGCCAATTCTGAAGCGTTATTTTTAGTTATCTGTTGTCTTCTTCTTTTTGTTTGTTCTCTGAAATTTCGAAAATCATGCATTTTACGGAACTTTATCATGCATCTATTGCATGAATATCATTTCATTATTTATTTCCATATATTTATTCATCTTTTTGGCAAATTCTTTTTGTCATACATCGATGTCTTCAGTGAAATAGGAATTTTAACGTCTATAAACAACCTCTCCTGAGGATTTCCTATTTGGAGGATTTAATCAGTTTATATTCTTCTTTATAGCAGTTATTAAGAAATTACATCATGAATGCATTCTTTTTTTACTTCAGAATACCAACACAATTTGATTTAAAAAGCACTACAAGAAGCAAAGATTAAGTTAATGTGGTGTGGGAGGAAGTATTTGGACTAGATTAGATTCCGGAGTACTTTAATTTTCGTTTTGTTGAAATGAATAGTTCGTAACAGACCAATAAGTCTCAACATTCCTTTTACAATATAGTAATTAAGGTATCCGACTACGTGAAAAGCACTGCTTATCGACCACATTAGAGTTAATTATTAAGACATTAAGACGTTAATTATTATTACTTGTAACTTTCCTCTTTCTAAAACATTTTATTTTTCTACAAAAAGAAATTCATGACCTATCATCCAGAGGAATTTTAAACAAAACATATCTTTCAGCTAAATTGTGCCTTTAATGTCAATTTTAATTTTCATAAAAATTCCCCACTATTAAATCGATAGTTCAAAAACTAACAGACGTATTCACATAAAAACTCCAGCGTGTGCTTAAAATGATATGGACAATAAAATGAATTAATATTTCTATTGTTATTGAAATAGTATTTTATTTATAAGTGTTTTTAGAAAAATTAAGTTATGATTTTATGAAAAAATTACCCTTATACATATATATTTCTGTCCTTAACTTCTTTGCCTCTCAAAATGCTTCTTAGGTTTTGGTTCATTTCATTCATCATTATATTCTATGGCTTTTAGCAAAGAGAAAGAGGATTGCTGCATTACGATTTTGTGTATAGTGTTTACCGTTTGATTGAAATATCATTAAAATTTACTACACATTTTCCTAATCCTCAAAATAGATTATACATTCTAATATTATTTATATTTATAGTGTTTATAGTTGACAATACATTAAAAAGTTTAAAAAAAGTTTTTTTTAATCGAATTTTTAAATACTTTCTTTTGAACGTAGTCGGGTACCTCAATTTTTTTAAAGATAAAACAATTTTTCTCAATTTTATGTAGTAAAAATGCTAAAAGATAACAAAGAGAGATCATATTTATCTGACTTTTGATTTGCAATTTTTTCTACATTTCGGTATCAAATTTGGTGCTCTCGGCTAATCTCTCATAGTCTAATGTGAAACAATGTTTTAAAAATAGGAAATTACGAGAACTTCCATGTTCTATCTGATAATCTAAATTCAGTAAAACTCTGTCATCTTCTAAATATATCCGATTATTTTATTTAAAAGACATACAGATGCTTAAAGCGGGGCAATTGAAATGATTACAAAATAAATGCTTTTAAGAATGCAAACTTGCTTTAGGTATCTATAAAATTATAGATCAGCATTTTAAATCCCTTAACTATAAATTTAAGGTAACCGGCTACGTTAAAAAAGGAAGGCTTTACCTATCATCCAGAGTCACATATTTTTTCAGCTAAAATTTGTTTTAACTTCAACAATCAACTCAAAATATTAATTTTCATAAAAATTCTGCACCGTTAACATGATATCTCAAATACTAATGCAAGTATTTACACAACAATTTCAACTTGTATTTTTAATAATATGGGTAATAAAAGGAACAAAAAATGCTATTATTGGTAAAATAATTTTTCAGGTATAGATGTTTTTAGAAAAATAAAGTTGTAAATTGATGGAAAAAAATGCGTAAATGTAAAACTTTACCCATAACTTTTTGCATCTCAAGATATTTCTTAGATTATGGTTCATTTCATTCATCATTACATTCTATAGCTTTTGTGCAAAGAGAAATAGGATCGCTGCTTTGCCATTTTGTGTAGAGTGTCAACCGTTTTGGTTCAATTTCATTCAAATTTTCTACACATTTTCCTATTTCTCAACATATATTATATTTTCAAATATTTTTTATTTATAGAATTTTATATTATAATTGACAATACATACAAAAACAATAATTTTAAATAGTTTAAAAAAATCCATTAAAAAAATATCCTTCGAACGTAATACCTTAAGCCTAATATTATGTAACTATTTGTCACTGTTGCTGACAATTTGTCAATGTAATTTTAGGTATGGAAGAATCCCTTTGACCTGGAAGACATGACCAGATCGTAAATTACTTCACAGGTTGCGGATACAACAGACTACTATTTAGGAATTTAATTACCTTGATTTCTGGTATCTCGCAAAGTGGCATTTCCCTGACAGTTCGACAAAGATGGCACTAGACAAAATCTAAAGAATCAATTACATTTCTCTAAGCAATGGACAAACACAGACTTCTCGAATTAATGTATTCAGTGTTCATTATTAAATGCAGTATGCAAAATATTTGAACAAAATTCATTGAATTAAATGTATTTGATATTATTCAAATTCAACGAAGATTCAAAATGCTTTTAACTAGGAAAATTGAAATTTTACAGAGGCTTCATTAATAAGAAGCCATTTATTCAATTAAGGTAATAACATACATACGTAAAGCTCATTTTCCAGTTTTAAAACTTCACTAAGATTTTTCAAATTATATATCACGTTTCCAGTGCTTGTTGAAGCCTCTTCTTCAATGGGCTGTGAATTGAACATTTCCTCCAAGTCGGTTTCAGTCAGATCTTCATTTTGAGATTCAAGCCATTCCTGAATGTCACTTGATTAAATCTGTTCGAACCCATCCCGTCCTATTCCATTTGCGATTTCGGCTATGTTTGCAGCTTGCATTTAACAACATACTTTAGACAAAGTTGTAATAAGATCTATATTACTTTTTTATTAGTTCATTTGACGGCATTTACAAATTATACTGGGTTGTATACATATTGGCATGATTTTATTATTATGTATATACTTATTAGGTCCGCGAATAAAGAACTTTTTATCCGAGATTATAGCAATTGGGTTGCGTTTTTTAAATCCGAGAATAGCGAACACGCGATTGAAGGAAGAACGAATAAGGAACTTTCACTGTATATATATACATAATTTCCACTTCAGCACTCCATTCCGGATTTATTCCCTTGAATTGGGTCGAACAAAGGGGAAAATCATAAAACCAGCCCTGAAGCACAAAATGCAGGTGAAAGGAATCTGTTCTGTTTGAGGATTGAAACGCAAGGAGGGCTCGGGGTTTCTCAGCTCGACATTTCCCCTTCGTGTTCCAGAATAGAACACAGTAAACGGAGAAACGAGAACGTTCCTTTTCATACGATGCCGACCCACGCATCTCGGAATGTCTCCTTTTTGCTACTTGACAATTTTTTTTACGACTTTATTCTGAATCATTTGCCGATGTCGTAATATTAGTACACATCATTCGTTGTTGAAAACAAAATTGCTCCGTAAGTTCTTTTAATTGAAGAAAGTATTTAATCAATAATGGGAAAATGTTTCGCTATATAAAATAAAAACTGTGACTATTTAAAGACAAAATGCAACAGCTGTAATTTGCATTTATTTAGATGTCGCCAATCATTTAAATAATAATATATTCTCGCAATTCATTTAACTTATTTCTCAAACATGGGGAGGTTTTTTCTTCAAACACATTTTTTCAGCTTTTAGTCTTCAGTAATTAATAAAATCTGACGAATAAGCGAAGAAAAAAGAAGTGTGTGTCTAGCTACTGGGCAATGATAGAAGTATTTAATTCTTTCATTCATTAAGGAAAGAGAAGATTTCATTTTTTTTTAATTTCAGAAAGAATTTGTAGAAAACAGTAGTAATGTCTGAAGGAAGGAACATTATAAAAGTACCGGATTAAGAGTAAGAATTTAGCAAGACTTTAACGAAAAGGCAAAAAAGGCCATATGTGATATATATTTATGAGCATCCAATGTTTAGTCTTTGAGGAGAAGTCTAGTTTACGGCACAAAACTGTATTCTGTATTAGCGTTTGATCTTGTCAGTTTTATTGCGATCCAGTATTTTCTTTAGAGAAATGACAAGAACAACATGGATTTGCGCGTCAGAGAAATCCAGTTGGTGAAATGACAGTGTAATGTAAGAATATATGCGATTCTTCATTCCTAACCATGGATGTAATTCTTCATGTCAAAGTTTATGTACTAAATCACATCTGATTAGTGACTTGCATACTAAAGAAATTAGAGTGGGGAAATTACATTGTAATATAAGAATATATGTAATTCTTTTTTTATATGAATGTATATAAGAGCATATGTAATTCTTCATTTCTAAGCATGGATATATGAAAGAATATATT
>JAPMOQ010065605.1:0-38245 GCA_026543055.1 Argiope trifasciata | reverse complement strand
TATATATATATATATATATATATATATATATATATATATATATGTATATATATATATATATATAGAGAGAGAGAGAGAGAGAGATAGATAGATATAGATAGATAGATAGATAGATAAGGAAGGAAAGAGAAGTAAAGAATTTATCTATGCAAGCAGTATTTATAAATTTTATTATAAAATAAGTTATAGAATTATATGTTAGGATAGAAATAATATCATAAATTATTTATGTGACACAAATTACGCTAAAAGAATTCTCAATAATATCTGGCTATACAGAAAATATATCTTATACATACAACTTATTTACATAAAAAATATTTCCAGATTATTATTAAAAATTAATTTCCAGTATTTCTATAATAATTTTTCTGTCATTTTGAAATAATAGTTACAGAAAAAAATATAATTGTGGATGAAATGCATGCTATCTTCGTAATTTTCTTTTTTATAAAGATTTTTAAAGATTTTTTTATCGTAATTTCCTTTTTTTATAAAGATTTCCTTTTCATCCAAAAAGAAATACGTGCAAGTTTATACTTTCAGTATTGGACAAATCATATCAATTTTCTCAAATAATTTAAACGTTAAATAAAAAATTTAAATTCTTAAAATACGATCTCTCTCTCTCTCTGTATATATATATATATATATATATACAGATATATATATATATATATATATATATATACATAAATAAATACTTTTTTTAAGTTGGAATATCAAGATTTTAATATGACGCATACCACCGAGAAGAATAAAAGTCAACATTATTGATATAATTAGTAACGCCATTGAAAATTAATATATTTAATTAATTTATTTATTTAAGAAACTGGAAAAAAGTATTCATACGAGAAATCTGAGAATAAAAATATTGCTTCAAGTCAAAAATTGGGTCACAGAAATAACAAGGACATCGATTATCCTTCAAAATTTGCTTATGCATAATCTAATAATGATTCTTAAACTTTGCATTTCGGAAAAGTGTTGGAAGACTGCTTTAATTATAGGTTTATTTAATAATTTACATCAATTTTATCATGGATTAAAACATATTTGTTATTAATATTTCATCTTAATTAGTATTTTAATCTTCTCGTTATTTTAACTAAAGAAGGATGCATCCAAGCTTTGAATTATGGAACTCATTAATTTTAATTGTGCCAGTAAATTTTTTTAATGATTTTTATTGCACTCGAGATACATCGGCAAAATGTACATACTTTCCAATTAAGTTCTATTTACGTTTTCATTTGGTTTTTTTCCCCTTTAATGCAGGGGATAATTAATTTATCTGCAAGGTTCATACTAAGAACAAATAAAATTCTGCTCTTTTTTTATTTAAGGCATGATTGTCAAAGTGAAAAACATCAACTGTTTCAATTTAAACTTAAAGTTGACTAATCCTATTAATTTATTTCAATTTTAATAAGGCATTTGTAAACACTTTTCTCTGTTTCACTGAAAGGAATAATATTAATTACATAACAAAACATTTCTTAAAAACAAGCTGAGGGATTTTGAAAACTATATGATGATATTCTTATCTAACAGGTTTAGCAGAGTAAAAATCAGAAACTAAAATACAAATATTGGCAAAAATTAAATATTTTTCTTTCACTTAGTTAAAATTCAACTCAATTTCTTACATAACTTCACGTCTTACAAAGAATAATTAAATACATAATTAGTAAATATTTTATAATCTTCATCAAAATTTTTTTATCATAAGGTTAAGTCTAATTAAAGGGTTTTAACGAGGATTACAAATTATATGATGAAATGCAAAGAATCTTTGAGAAGATTCATAAGAGAGATTCTTTTTATTAATGGTTAAATTAAAGGTTTAATTACTTGTATGTTAACTATTAGTTGAATCTCCTTATAAATTTTTTTAATATATATACATGACTTTTGAGTATTTTTACTCATGGTGGATTTAATAACATAAAATTTATTTTCATATTATGGATTCATAATTTTGAGTTTAAATTAAAGATATGATCCATATCCAAATTTAGTGATAATCAGAAGTTTAAGATTTCGTGATAGTAAGAAATCCGTGAAAAATCATAGTGTATTTTAGCCTTAAAGGTATTAAAAAATCGGATTTTTTAAGGAACATTTGCTGAATTTGTTTATTGAATAATTTGTCAATCTTAAAAGCTTAGAGCTAAAGACAAAAAATATGAAGAAAACTTTGTCATTTTAAAAGTATATACATAAATATTAAAGACTGAATTCATTGTAGTATAGAAATAACGTTATTCTTGAACATACGATAGTAAAAAAAAAATTGATTCCGTCAATTAATTTTTAAAAATATCAGCAAATAAATTGTGATATTCATTTCATTTGAATAAAAAATGATAAAAAGATGAAGTAAACTGAATAAATTGAATTTATTATTAATTATTCTAGAGGAATTTAATGAATATTAGTGTTTTGTATAAACTGCAGTAATCTCCATATATTTCAGCATTTCGGATACAATACATGCAATATGCAACATTAAATATTGTTACGGAACTTCCTCCACTAAGTCCACAAAATCAACAGGTTCGTTTGTAGTCGGTGTATTTTTACTAACAGAGTCAATAAATACTCAAGCTCAAAAAACGCAGTTCACAGCAGCATACCTAGTACAAACAGTATTCCACAAGTAGCAATCAAAGCGGAAAGCAGAATTCAACAAGAGAAGGGAATCTATTCACTACGGTCTCTACAAACGTCTGCAATTTTCCACTATCTCCTCGTTTTAGCTTATTCAACTGCCAACTCACTACTGTAAGACTGGCTGCGCCACATACGACTCAATACTGCTCTTATAATAAATACCAGAACACAACTCAAATCATAAAATTCTTGAGCACCACTCAACGCTTGCTCTTCGCTAGATTGATGCAATCGATTGGCATTTACTCGCTATGCGATCCTAAATCTCTCAAGGTCTCTTTACACAGTTGACTTCGGCATGAGATTGCTGTCATTTTATAGTTTTCGGTGGAATGCCGAGAAAGCTCGGGACTAATCAAGCATATCTTGACTACTCTTGTCTCTATTTCCGAATCACGAAAATACTAGTATTATGCATTTGCCACTATAAGGTATCTCGCTAAGCCCCGAGATCATTGACTCAGTATCCAATCAGACATTCAACAGAGCAGATCGTAAAACCTAACTGTTCTGGGGAGTAATATTTCTGATTAATAGCAAAATATTAATTTTTAATACATGAAAGCTTTTCTCATGCATTGCATCGTCATGTAACGTTAACATGCAATATGCATATTGCATTATTATATCAAAATGTACCATACAAAAAAAAGTCACAACTTGGCAATTTATACAACGTAAGAAATTTTAATATGACAACTGGTGTTTAATATGATAACTAATGTTTAATATGACATTTAGAATCACTGATTATAAATATAACTAGAGTCACTAATGATTGATATAACAACTGGAGTTTGGTTTTAGTTTAATTATATTAAAGTGACGTTTTAAAGCGACGCTAGGTATATTTTGGGATCTCGTAATTTTGAACCACGGTCAGATGACGTGGACGACAGCTGAACTGGCAACCTCCTCTCTACAACATGCCACTGAGAGGCCTGACAAATTTAACGTGCAAGAGATCCCCTCACACAACGGTTCTTCGGTGGAATCGAGTCGATCCTAAAATCTCAGGTTCCGATGCCGAGACCTTACCACCAGGTCACTGCGGTCATATGACAACTGAAGTCACTGATGTTAGTAAAACAACTGGAGTGACTAATGCTTTATATTGCAACTGGAGTCACTGATATTTAATATGTCTTGTGGACTGAATAATGTTTAATATGAAAACTGGAATCATTATTGTTTAATATGACAAATGGATTCACTAATGTTTTATATGACAACTGAAAACACTAGTGAAACATGACAATTTGCTTTTGATCTGTAACTTAATTTCAACCTAATTCAATCAATTTCTGTTCAACGAACAAAACATATTTTTTTCTTTTTTCCTTTCTGTACTTTAAAGTCATCCAAATTGTTAAAATTTTAAAAGAAACCTGCTATTTCATATTAGGCTTTAAGAGTCGTTTTTAATAAATGAGTCTTATTGGTATAAACTGCTCTGAGATAAGATTTCAAATTTCTTCACTAATTTGTAGAAATATCGATGTTATGAAGTGAGAATAAAAAATAATTATAGCACATTTTAAATGTATGCCTAAATTGGAATACCCCATCATTTATTTCAGAAATACTGGTTCTTTAATATAAAATTAGCTAAACACAAATCATTGTTATTTTATTTAGACTCTGATGAAAGCAATCTAAAGTTGAAATTATTATCGTCATTATCACTGCATCAGATTCTGAATATTATTAAAGATCTAGTTCGATTTTTGTTAAATAATCTGTTTAATAAAATTACTCTCAGCATGAATGTCAAAAGACTTATTGAATTTTATACTTAATAAGTATTACTAAAGATCGTTTGGATTTGAAAATTATCTTCCATTTCTGCTTAATTGGTATTTAAGTGTGCTTTTAATAATTCTAGTGTAATGATGATTTAAAGGTATTAACTTTTCTCGAGAAATATTTTCTGTATTATTAATTTGGAAAGTTGGAAAATGTCTTGTATTTATTTTAAATATCCTAGAAAAAGTACATTTTACGTAAATTGGAATGCCACTCTACTTTTTTTCTCTTCCAATGAGCACGTAAAAAAAGGTTTTATTCAACAAATACACATGTGAGAAAATTAATTCTCATTTTACATCAGAGTTGAGTCATTTTTTAGAACCATATAATAATTTTATGATCCATCAAGATTTCATTTTCCTCTATATTAAAATTTAAATAGGCATGTTATTATTATTTGAAATTTATTAAGGTTACCCAGCTACATGTATGTATATATGAGGGATGCTATGGTTGTGTTTATTTTTAGTTGGTTTATTTTATTAATTAATTTAAATTCATCTGTATTTTAGTTGTAGTTGCATTTGCACTCACTGGTTTTTTTTTAAAATTAAATTTTAAACTTGTTCGAATTCGAACTAATTTTTAGTTTCAATTCCAATTTTTAGATTCGTTTCTGTAAACACACACACACACATGTCAAAACTTTATCAGTAGCATATATACAAACACTTATATTTCTAAAATATAGTGCAAAGTATATCAATATAACATAGCATAGATTGTTAAATCTTAAGTGTAACAAAGCATTTCTTGCGTCTGAAAATTGCCAATAAAAGATTTGTGGCGATTTTTTAGCGTGGTGTAACGCCAATTTGGTGATTGCATACCATCATGGATCGAACTTCATGACCTCTGTGGAGAGACGAACGATTTTTTATAGTGCCAATCGTTAAGGCGAGCTTAAGAGAGTTGTTGCTTCAAGTGAATCTGACAACTTTGATTGCTGCGTTAAATGTGTCAGACGAATTTTGGTAGCCTCAAGCACTTTGACGAGCAAAGAGCGTGTTCATTGTCAGAGGTGACCAATGTGGCAATTTTGTATTGTGGTGTTCCGCCAATCTGGAGATTGAATTCCTTTAAGATTTGCCGCTACTTAACATATCCGCTTGACAAAATTGGTCACCAGATTTTAGTGGGTGTCACTGGCTTATTAAGATACTACCACCACCACAATAAGTGTTCTCGTTTGATGGTTCGTATCCGCTAGGCACTAGAAATGTCGAATGGTTATGTTACGCGTCATCGAACCAAAAGTTCCCAGCTTCTATTCCCCCTCAATTGAAATTAACAGATATTAAATAATGTAGATTGATCTTTCGTAAGCCATACCACGAATTTTTTTGAATATATCCTAAATATTTCGCAACAGCTATTTTAAAACCTCAATATTGTTGCTTGCAAACGAAGGAAATTAATTACCATGAATCCTTATAATCACGCAATGGTTTCTTTCTTGAAGTTGACGGAAGAATTTACCAGTTTCAGAAGTAGGATCACTATTTTTGTAAGACATGTTGTAATTTATTTTTGTGGAAATCGTAAACACAAAGTTTGCTTAAATTAAATTAATAAAATAGTAACATTAAAATATTATTAAGTTATTAAATGTTATTAAGCTATTAATCAGTTTATTAATTGTAAAAAATCTTGACAGGAATTTAAAAATCCCTCAATGTTTAGGATTTAAATAAGATAATAATCCTATCATTCATTTCACTGAGCGAGAAATTTCGTCTTATCGTATTATATACCATAAATTACGATAAGTTCATCAGTGATTGCTTCAGTATGAGACAAGGCAAGTACAAATCTTTATACTTTCTATACCTTGCTTCGAAATTTTATTGTACTTATTATTTATTATTTGAAACTATTTTCAGGGCCATTTTTTTCGAAAATTAATCTCCACCTAAAATTAAAATCCAAAGCAGAAAAAGAAAGATTCTTTAATGAATAAACATTAAGCGGCTGCTAAATTATTTTATAATTACTGCCCCAGCTTCATAAATCATGAAATGCTTAGAGGAACTGCAGAAAAGTAGAAAGATATATCTTATAGTATACAAAAATACATAAAGTTAAGATCAAATGGTAATTAACTATCTCGAGAAAACATAAAACACGAAATTTTTTCTTGCTTTTTTGGGAGGGTAATAGATGATGTTATCGAAAATGGTAAGATGGCCATTTATCAAATGCAATAACACGGGGCCTAAAAAGAGAACCATTTAATGTGTTCTTAATCGATCAGATGTCTCCTAAATTTTATCTTGATGGAACGCTTGTATAATAGAGCACAGGAAATAAAATTTCCCGATGTTAAACGGTTCCTGTTTTCTTTAAGATAAGCCTAGCGTTTTTTAAATGACATGCATTTTCAACTATCATCATGATTATGTTGATATTCCTTTTTATTTTGTTAATTGTTTGTGATATTTTCAGGTATTATTATTTTTTACACATTCTCGATCATTTACCAAAAAAATAGCTATAAATAAAATCATTGGCAGGTTTTTCATTGAACATTTATTTTAAAACAGATGAAAAATTAAAAGTTTAAGCGGAAAAAATAATATATGCAATAAAAATGTAAAAATATGCTTAAATGTTTTGAACTACTAAGAACTTCTTTTGTTGGATGAGTTGCAACTATTTGAAGTGCTATAGAAAATTGATTCGATATCTTTCTCCAGTTTTATTAAGGCGAGGTGGCGTAGTGCTTGTGAGTTTACCGTTCGAGACCCAATTTCATCGATGGACCTTCGTGTAAGACGGTTTGTTGCAGGTTAACGCCGTCAGGACCAAACGTCTATCCGCTGGTGTGGCGTGGATACTAGGGTACCAGCTTAGTTGCCCTCGTCATCTAACTATTATTCAAGGTTATGAAATCAGTCCCCAAATAAGCCTACAGCTCCTTAACTACGGGATATTAATGTAACTAAAATAACCGCTTATTTTATTTTCAGTATGTAACTAAGAGTTCTATATAGGTATTATAAAGACGTATGTGAACTAAATCTTTAGTCATTAGTCAATTAACATTCAGTCTATTGTGTGTATCCCCCTTTTTCTCTCTCTCTCTCACAGTAAACATATATATATATATATATATATGTATATATATATATAAATATATATATATATATATATCGATCTGTGCTATTCAATTAATATTATGTCCCAAATATTACAAGCTAGAGATGTATGTTCTAGACCAAAGGAATATCGTTATTACCTTCGATACATATAAATACATGGCCTTTCATGATGAATAATTTTGCATACTAATGAAAATTCTAATGAGATGCTCTACATTTGTTAGCTGCATATATTTCAAATGAGTTGATTAAATTAAATAGGAATGTCTTCGTCTTTAAAAGGAAATGGCTTGTGCATCTTATAATTTATCTCGTGTATATGTTAGGAGCATTATTCTAAACCAGTAACAAGATTTTAATATACATTCCTATAATTTTAAGATAAACTAAATGGATTTAGGAAATTAATTAAACTTCCTGTAATAACTGGTTAGTTGAAAATGTATCAAATTTTATAAACTGGGATTATTGGATGTCAAAAATTTTAAAGTTAAAGTACAAAATATTATTAGCCCTCGAAATTTCGTGTGATGTTATAACAAAATTAGAGATATTGAGGAATTGTGTATTATTTAATTAAAAAAAATCTCAATAAAAAATCTGAACTGGATTTTCTAACCAAAATTTTATCTTATTAATTCCGTAAATCAGCCATATATAGTATTTTATCTACTTTAATATCATCTTTTCGCCATTTCCTACAAGAATTTTTTTTCCTCTGGTCTTTGGATGTTCCTTTTTTAATGTTTTCAGAATTTTATAGTCGGTATAAACAGCAAATCTGCAACCATTTGTTATTTACATAAAAATATCCTCCAATACATGATGAGCAAGACGAATATCACACATTTTGAGATACATCAAAACTAACTGAAATGTAAAACTGGTCCTTGTTATTTAAAAAGATTAATAGTTTTTTTTTTTTTTTTGAAATTTAAGACAATACTTAAATCTAATCCTTAAACAGCAGATTGGAATCATACAGCAGAATAAAAAATTTTACGAACCCGTCTACTGAAAAACAATTAATGAAATCTTATTTGTCTGGACTTTGTAACTTTTGCATAAAAGTGTTTCGTAAAATAATATTATATATTATATTTCTAATTTTCTTAATGATAGAAACTAGTAAATAATAATACTAATAGTAGTATTACTAATAAATAATTTTCTAATTATTAGTAACTTAAATTATGTAAAATAAATGAGATAAAAGTATATTGGTATATAAATGCTATGAAACAAAATAATTAGTTTGAACATTTTATAAAGAACTCTCCTGTAAAAAGAGAATGGATAATTAAATGTATTTTAGTGCAAGTAATTGGAGAAACCATTTTGCTGTAATTCTGTATAAATCAATGATTGAGTAAGATGAATATAATATAACGAGAAATACACCATAATGTATTGAGCAAAAACTTCTTTGGTTACAATTCTATTATTGAAACTGTTTTAGAAAGACCAAACAATCGAAATGACAAATTTGCTGAGTTTTGAGAAAATAAGCTATATTTAAAATGTAAGGTGGATGAAACACATCAAGAAATAAGACTTACGAAATAACAGATAGCTGTGGATATAAAAATATAGTTTAAATGATTAACTCGAATTAAAAATTTACTACATGTGTCACTGTAGCAAACTTTCGCTCACCAAGTATCTAGAGTGAAATGAATTTAAGTATTTTACTGGTATATGGAATAAAAAAATATTAGTATGTTCAAGGGAATGAGCTGCAATTATTTTTTTATCTATTGCTATTGTTTTTTTTACTTCTCCTTTGTTACTCACTTTTTTATCTTAAAAGCAATCATTCTTATCACAAAATTGGACAAAAATGCATATTATCTCGCGCTGAAAGATAATGAGAGAAATTATTGGGTTAATATAGAAACAAAGCCAATAAATATTTTTTAAATATTGAATAATGTTAGCTGGTTATATTTAAGAATATCATTTCGTTTTACTTTTAGTACCATTTAAAGCAATTATTTCGCAGCATTTAAATCTCGTTTCAGTTCAAAGGAATAAATAATTCCAAATGGCACAAGTAATTTATGTTACAAACATCGGAAATGTTATTTTCTCACTTCCATTTGTTTCACAATGCAGCATATTGCGTGTTTATTGTAGTATAATATGATTGGAATATAGAATGCATTTTATAACAGCATTTGTTTCCGTTGCAAATTAGATTCAAAATTTAAACTGAGCCAGCAACTTTTAACTAAATTCCTCTTACCAAATTTCATTGCCGCATTTGCTTGATGGAATGAGATTGTATATCAATGTCAGAAAATTACAATTAAATGAAAAGTACATTTAGCAGTAACAGGAACTTTTTAAATCACTTTCAGTACTTCAAAACATTTGCAAAATAGAACTGGTATACCATATTTATAATCTCATATATTTATAGACAAAGTTTGTTTTCTAAAAAAGCTACAAAATTGCAAAAAATTCCAAAAATGTATAAAAGCAATCTGGTGGAAGGCACTTAATGAGTTCAAGCGACAGCTGCCGGTACAAAAATGCTGCTATTCGTGCTCGTAAAAATGCTCATTTGAAAATTCTAGAAATAAATTTCAAAACTAAATTTTATAATTTAATAAAAATTGAGTATTACGAACGTTGCAATCTTGAAGAAGAAATATTCATAAATGAAATAAGTAATTTCTGATGTACATATGATAAATTTACAGCACCCTTAGTAACAAATCATAGTCTGTAACTCAAATATCTTCATTGTTTCAACTTCAAAATCTGCATATCCCTATATTGCGAAAATATCAATAATAACATTAATAACTTCATATGATCTTCTCAATTGTTGGAATGTAAAAACAGCAATGACTTACTATGAAGTAATTGGTAAAAAAAGAGCTTTTACCACATCACCTCACTTCTGGCTCTTTGTTTTTCGTTTTTTATTTATTTTCTTTTTTAATTGATTAATTTTTTTTATTTTATTTACTTATTTATTTATTTTCTTTTTCATAACTTCAGGCCATTTTATTTTATACAAAATTTATAGTTTCTTTATTTCTTTTTTTACTCTTCAATACTCTTATATATTTTAGTCTTAAATCCTGTTCTTTTCTTCTATAATTTCTGCTCACAACTTAATGCTTTTAAGTAGAGAAATGTTTTCCATAATTCTGAGTTTTTAATCATTGTTTCATGAATATATCCGGGTATATCACTTTTACTAGCATACACAATAACCAATAAATGAAAAAAAGAAATACTAAATTTCCTTCTTCTAGCTTGTTATACTAGAGAAGTATAACATGTAATAATATGTTATATACCTATGTGTTGGCTAATATGTTACTTACCTATGTGTTGGCTAATATGTAACTTGTTAGTTACATATTAGCCAACACATAGGTAAGTATATTAGACTTTGTGATGAATTTATTCCTATACCATTATGCAAACACACATCCAAAAATTCTAATTGACCATAGTTCAATAATTCATAAATTCAATATATCCATAGTCACGCAAGTAGACGAATCAAAAGCCAATGTATCTTTTTGATAAATTTTGGGAATGATGTATCACCACATTTACTAACCCATTCATACTATATTTCTCTATTAAGCTTATTATAGCTTTAGATTAAATAATATCTTCATAGTAGATTTAATCAAAATTTAATAAAAATTTACCGCTTTTGTGTTAAGGCTTCACACTAAATTTCCTTACATCAATTCATTTAAATTGCTATATTCACTGACAACAAGAAATAATATAAAATCCAATTTTTTAGGCCATCGAAATTCATCAAAACCAAAAAGTTCAACGTCTTTGAAATCAAAATGTTTTCTTCTATATTCATATACGAGATTTTCTTCTATACAGCTTTCATATGTGAGAAAACAGCGAAATGAAGATTCGTGAATCCCTGCAACATACACTCTTTTGCAATTTAGCATAATAACTCACTAGAACACTGGGCTAGACACTTGAAATTATATTAATTACAATAAACCTTTAAAATAATTTTTAAAAATTGAGATTTGATTCTTGACAGATTTCGGTTCTTAAGATTTGAAATTTTTTCAATTAATCTTTTTTATTACTTACGCGATAATTTTCTAAGCTCGGCAATATCATTTCCATCACTCTCAAAACGATTACTTTTCATTGATATAAAATATGATCCAATCAATTAATCCATTTAATTTTTCTGAAATTGATAAAGTCAAGTAAAAAAGACATTAATATTATTTCCAATCACACTGCAAGTCTCACAAGTCATTCAAAATCTCTTCATAAAGAATTATATTTGTATAAGAAAAGACACAAATAAAATAAAAGTTCGAAATTACCCGAATCGATCAATTTTCCAATTTCTTAAAAAAATAAAATTATTAAAGAAATAAAAAATTATTCCGTAAGAAAATATTTTTAATTTAATCAATAATCTTCTATTGTATATTGGTTTAAGTTTTCAACGATAGAAATTTCTAAGGATTTGGCCCGAGGTGACGGTTAAAGAAAACCATTCTTACCAAGATCCAAGAAACATAACAAGCTGGTGTGGCTTCTTTTTCCGTGTAAAAAAAAAAGAATTTCTCTTGAGTGCTCAAATGCTGTTTTTAAGGGGAAAAAGGTAAACCTCCGAGAAAAAGCTTTAATGTTTCGATCTCCAGATGTAGTTTTCTGGAATTGAGTTAGAATTCTAACGTAGCTGCGAGGTCTGTTAAATTTTAATCAAATCTTCTTAACTAAAGGTTAGTGCTTTAATTTTTGTGGGTAATTTTGTAGATGCAATATTCTCCAATTTGTATTTGCCTTGAATAATAGTTTTCACCATTAACTGGCAACGGATACTGTTATGAAATATGATAAGAACGTATCACCTAACTAAAATTTTTATACTTTATAGAATTCCTATACATGATATGTTAAATTTATTCAAATATTTTTAGCAATGGAACATTCAGGGGAACAATGACGTTGCTGATGACATCCCTTCTCGAAACATCCGACATTTGTTCCCGAAATTCTGCACCTACAACAAAGACTTAGATACATTTCTATGGTGGAAATAAGCAAAAAGTTCAGATAGTTCGTTTCGAAAGCCAAGAATAAGACATTTTTGCTGCTTTATACAAGCACAATTGGGAATAAAGAAGTTAGATTTAAAAAAAAATGAAAAATTTGTTTATTTCTGTAAGAACATATTCCTCAATATGTATGCTTATGAAAAAATATTTATTCCTACATCACAATACTTTCACTTCATTGGTTGTAAATCTCATTGTGGTCATTACGTAGTTCAGTTAATAATAATTATCATTTTTTCTAATATTGGAATTGTATTTAATGAATACATTTCTTAATATTTCTTTCTCTTATTGCAATAATCAATGAAGAGTTTGAGAATCACTGTTGATGAGAATCGGCAATCGAAGAGAAATTTTCCATGTGTGGACATTGCCGATCAATCTATATTTTAAAACAAAATATAATATTATGTGAAAAATTAAAACAATATATCATCGTGACCTAATGAAATCGACCAATACCTAGTCGAATATAAACTTTCTATGTGAGGACATTGCCGATGGATCCAAATTTTAGAACAAAATATAATATTATGTGAAAAATTAAAACAATATATCATGGTGACCTAGTGAAATCGACCAATACCCAGTTGAATATAAACTTTCTATGTAAGGACATTGCCGATCGATCTATATTTTAGGAAAAAAAAAAAAAAAAAACGTTATGTGAAAAATTAAAACATTCTAAATACCTACCATGAGGACTTATTATTAAGTTGCTCATGTTTAAACCTTGTTTCAACCAAAAACCTGCCACGTTGACCTGTGCACATCAAACCGTCACAAGCCAAAAGTTTCCTTTTGGTAAGGAAGGAGACGGGATTCACTCAACTCACGTATCCCTGCATTTTGAATCAATGCACAGCGTTTTGCATTGAAATTACGAGATTCGCCTTCAAATAATAACCACATTTCTATGAAATACTATATGAAAATACATAAATTAGAAATATATAACTGAGCACTTACATATATATACATTACTAAATATCAACTTTCAAGTTTCAAAATGAAATTAAAAAGTATCAATCGCTAGAGTTATAATTGTCTGATTTTTCTTTGAGTATTTCTGCCTTATTTCAATTTTATTTATTTATCAGTATGAAATAAACCCTTTCGTAATACTCGAGAATGCAACGGATTTTATTGCATATTTCAGAGAGTGATTTTCTTTCATGAAACATTTTGTTTTTGCAAATAATTGTTACATTTATCCAAAATATAGTTAAATAAATAGTAATTAATATTTATAAATGCAGAATAATATATTATATTTTTTGAAACTAAAATATTAAACACCTAAAATTCTTCCTTTTACTAAATTTTATCATTGAAAAAATTTGGATAAAATTATGTTACAAGGAACGAACTATAGTTTAGAAATCTGTTATACGAAACTGAAAACCATGCTTAAATGTGAATTAATATTAAAGCAACTTTATTTCATTGCACCAGAAATCACCAATAATATATATATATAGTTGAAAGAACTCAGCTCAGTCGTATATTTGTAACAAATTCGTCACTTTTTAACAGTTTTTATTGCTGATCATTAATCATTTTATATCTGAGAGCTTAAGCGTTGAAATGCGCAATAAATAATTCACCAAAAGACTTAAGCCTATTCAACGATGAATAAACCATTTATACTATAAATTTCCCTTTCCTTAAGATAAAGGAAAATATGTTTTTTGAACGACATTTTTTTTGTAAAAAACTGCAGGTAAATTGTTCTTTGTTTCGGAAAATACATTTTATTTATGCCATATTTAACTTCATAAACATTCATTTTCAATAGAATCACTTTTCTCTTGTTTTTTCTCATACATCAAAGAACGCGTTCAGTAAAAGCCGGCTTATTACTGAGAAAATCGGAAAAAAATGAAGTTACTCTTTGTACTTTGTTATTCTTATTCTTTGAAAACAATCAATGCAAATATTTGAATAAAAAAGGCAGAAGCAGAAATTAATGGTTAACCCTTTAAAGATACTTTATTTCATTTCTACTTTTACTGTTATTTTAAAATTTTTACTGATTTTTATGAAAGTGCATTGAAATTCTTCTCATTATTATTATCTAAGGATAACAATTTGTGCTCGAATGATAATATAATCTTAGGATTTAAACTGAGATGAGGAAACTCAGAGGTAAGAAAAGTGTATCCGATATTTAATTTATTTCGCTTTATTCAATGTACTTACTTTTTGCCAAAATAAGATTTGTGAAAGCATAGGTGATTTACTTAAAGAGGGCAATTTCAAAGAGGGAAAAAACCCTGAAATCCTGATTTAATATTTTCTGATTCAAAAATGAAACTTTTTTTCTCTCTTCTTAAAGTGATAGAAAAAATAGTAAAACCAATTAGTGCCAATTTTTTCCTTTCTTAGAATTATAGAAAATGTTTTTCTTAAAGGTATAATAATAGAGCCAATTAAATATCTTTCTGGGATAAATATTTTATATCTCTGAAATCTTTATTAATAATTTTATTTTAAATTGATTTAAAAAAAAGCAAAGTGTAGAATTGATTTATTTTGATTTTATTTTAAATCCTAATCTTTTTATGGTGTATGAAAGTATTCATAGAACTAACATTTCGAATTTGTTGTAACCTCATGAGTCGTTTTCTTGAATTAAGAGTTATCTTTACGCTCATGCTTTATGGTTTGTTCCCCCATCTGCACTTCGTTCTTGATGCATTTCGCTAAATTTATGATAATTATTTCTCATGGATCATTGAATTTGGATACTGAATCATCAAAAGAACTTTAATACATAAATTAAACATAGAACAAAGAGACATAATAGGTCGAAAACAGAAATAAATCGAAAGTAACTCTTAACAATTCTACACTTTGCTTTTTTTTAAATCAAGAATTACCAACTTTATAACTATGCGAAATTAGTTATTTTGATTTCAGATGTGGCAAAAAAATAACTAATGGTGAATAAAGTAAAATTATATCAATACATTTGATAAAAATTACATGTTAATAATTTCTAAAAAACTTTTTAAAAACCAATAAATTTATGACACTTTGTGGAGAGAGTCATAAAATGAAGATGGATTTATTTATTAATTCAAATCCAGAATTTATCAGTAGCATCCTAATATATAAAATTGAAAATACACTTATTTGTTTCTTCATATATTTGGACAAAAAAATTTCACACTGTTTGATAAATTTGAACGAAATTAAATGTACATGTTTCTAGGGAATACAAAAGCATTTACTACACTATTACAAACTATTTACGATCTTCTATTGATGGAGAAATGGAAGTTGAAAGATTTTATATTTTAAAACCATCTATATGCAAAATCTATGTTAGGTTTTGCACCACTTAAATATTTAAATCTTTTGATCTTTATAAATTTCATCTCCAGAAGGCTATTTTTATAATTTTAATGAATTTTATAAAATTAACTTGAATACATTTTATAAGAACGCATTTTTCCAGTTCATATATTAAACTTGTGTTTTAACCAATAACCTAAACTTTTTGAACTTTTAGTAAGGTTGAAAATAATTTACTGTTCTCTGTCATTTTTTTTGACTTTTTAATTCTTTTTATATAGAATTAGTTTTGCAGTAGCGTTTGAAACACATCTCAATTATTTTGTTTAGTTATCGCAATTGAAATAATTTTGTGATCAAATTTTGTTTCACATTTTTGTAATTTTAAATTTTTGCTCTCATTCAATCAATATACAATAGTTTTTTACTGCTTATGAGAATAAATTTACTGAATAGAATTGCATTTTAACATTTAAAAATACGCACATTTAAAATATTTTCGAAATTATTATTTAAAATTGTCAAAAGCTCACATAACATCTTATCCTCAAAATTATTAACTGGTGAGTTATCTAAATTTTATCATTTTAGGAATTCTGCCTTAATTCTTCTTTACTGACAGACTATATTAAAAGTCCCTACTGCTACAATCAGATATTTATTCGACAATACTTCCCTCTTCGAATTCGTTCCCATAATTCCATCTTTATGACTTAATCTTTAGCGATTTGTCAAGCCACTGATGATTGTCGGTTTCAGAATGAAAAAAATGAATAAAATACTGTTGCTGCTTGACAATGTCTCTGTCCTAAAAGCCTTGAAGAGGTGATATCTTAAAATAGCGAGTTTTATTCATCCTGTAGATAAAAAATCTCTTTTAGATCAAAATTAATTTAAAAAATGGTATTGCTTTGAAATCCAGGATATTCACTTTTTTCTTAAAATTGTTTATTAAGAGTTTTCATAGTAATCATTGGATTAAAACCGTTATGGGCTTGATACAAAGAATTTAATATATAGAAGTATATATTTTCTTTTTCTTTACATACATATGGAATAATTATGGCTTTGTCAAACCTGCGAACGCACCAGCTAAAATTCCATAATTGAAACCTTCATATAGTTTTATAATTATTAATGTCACGCATTACACGCAATAAACTACTTCACGCAGTAAATAATCACAATTTTGAATGCCTTTTGAAAATTCAGAACAATTATACAAGGAATCGCAATTTTCAAGAAATTTATCCGTATTTCCAGCATTATAACAGAAAGACAGCATAAAAATTTTCATCATATTGTGGAACATACTGTATTTTATAATAATTGTGCTTTGTTTGAAAAGCGACTCATAGAACATTTAAAAGGCCTTAAATCTCATTTTTTTATGACAATAGTAATATATCACATCATTAATTCAAGATCATAGGTGTGTTAAAATTGTAAGAATTCTATCAAAAAATAAATCTATTTTAATGGCAAAAAAAAAAATTCTATTCCTTTCCATCCATTTTGAAATTACTAATGTGTATCTTTCTTCGTCTTTTATAGTACATCTTTAATAGTATCCCAAGTAGCAACAGTGGTCGCTAAATGATCGGCCAACCGTCGCTTTGATTGGGTAAAATCCGCCTTTATTTGCGACCCCTCGATATTGTGTCCGGGCGACATCGCCTTTCGATTATTTTCTTTCTCCTCGCATCAGAACGTCGCCTCAATAGCGTGGCGATCTGAAGTTCTGATTAGTCGCCAGAATGTATATTTATGTAATTGGCGCGAAGTCCGAAAAAAACGTCTCCTAGATGGCGCTAGAAATTTTCTATGAGTCTCCTGCTTTCCGAGCTAGGGAAAGTTTGGCGCCTTTTCAAACGACAAAGAAGTATCTGCGGTGATTGTTGAAGAACAGAAGAACCTTGAGTTATTGAGTATCTGCTATCTGAAAACGTGGTAAGTGCAGTTTTATTTTTAATTATACATTTTTATATTGTTTAATAATTATTCTGTTATAATATACGCGATTTTATGTTAAATCTGTAAGTAATTAATTGTTCATAACCCTAAAATGACGCTACATACGGTGTATTCCATTACTTATCAGCAATTACTCTATACGATTAAATTCTTATTTTAATGTTCTCAAATTAGTAAAATCAATTTTTTTAGGTGTTTAGTTTACCTCTCTTTACATTTGCTTTCCTACTTTTTATTTATTTTTTTAATTCGGACTTCATTCTTCATATCGATGTCAACGATCAGTTCTACAGAAAGATAAAAGTGCATTTTTAAAATTAAAACACGATTCGAAACTGTCCGCCTTATAAGGAGCTTTGTAAGGTCAGATTAAAATTTGCACATTTGAAATTTGTATTAATGACAAAGTTATGAGGGGTTTTTATTCACTAAAATTATCACAATTATTTTGCATACCCATGAGAAAAAATTATGTCTTTTTCAGGTGTTTATAAAAAAAATTACATAAAATGTATTTTACCTCTAATTTATTTCATACTTAAAAATGTTTCTCAAGGGTGATTGTGCTCCGGGGTTACCCCGGAATTCCAGTTCTTTTCAATTATCCAAATGATCATGTGATATGTATACATTTATTTATGTTTTATCTTAATTATAATCCAGAACGAATAATTTTATATTAGTTGGATTTCAATATGCTCTCCATTTTCTTCCCCATTTATGTAATCGTTCAGGCTAGTTTTTAATTTACCAGAAAACAGATTTATCATAAATATATTTTTTTATCGTTTTATATCGTTTGAAATCTTGAATATCAAATGTATTCGATATTCAAGATTTCAAACTCTCATTCTAAGAAGGCTAATTTGTTCATTAAATATCTAAACAGTGAGATTTATCCAAACCAGTTTGAGTGGTTTTTCATTTTAATTGTTAAAATTAACGGAATTTCACTGTTTGAATATTTACTATCAACAAATTAAATCTAATATTGTAACATGCAATTATTTATTTGTTATATGTAATTAACTTTTTTTTAGTTCAGGGATTTTAATTTATAGGCACAATCACCCCTGAAATATGCTCTGCATTTTCTTCCCATTTTTGTAATCATTTAGTCTTTTTTTTTCTGTACCAGAAAACAGATTTATCATAAATAAAATGTATTTGATATTCAAGATTTAAAAATCTCATTCTAAGAAGGCTAATTTGTTCATTAAAAATCTAAAGAGTGAGATTTATCAAAAGAAGTTTGATTGGGTTTACATTTTAATTGTTAAAATTAAAGGAATTTCACTGTTTGAATAGTTACTATCAATAAATTAAATTTAGTATTGTAACATGCAATTATTTATTTGTTATATGCAATTAACTTTTTTTAGTTTAGGGTTTTTGTTATAAGTGATATAAATTTCAGTGTTTTTAATTTAGAGGCACAATTATCCCCGGTTTCTATAAAAATAATTTAAAATTCCTTTGTACAGAATATTGTTAGCATTTAATAATACTTTTTATGCTAACAGATCTATTTTTATGGTGTTAAAAAAGAGGAATTAGGATAGGAAAACTGACATTTAAATACATTTGCTGTAAATGTCAACAAAACACTAAATAATTTAAAGAGATATATGCATTAAATCAGTGGCACAAACAGAAATTTCTCAAGGGGAGGTTCAGGGTCAGAAGTCCACCATTCTCGTATCATACCCCAATTATTTTATGTACTATATACACAGGATTAGAATAAATTGAAAATAAAATCAAGGGCCATGGGTGGGTCCAGACCCCCTGGACCACCCCGCTTGTGTGCGCCACTGCATTAAATTCTTACAATATAATTGTCATGGTCAAAAATGGTAATTTGACAAACATTTAGTATGTCGGATTATTCTGTTCGTCCAGCTTGACATTTTTTTTTATTAGGATTATTGGCTGGAAAAGACTCAACAGTCTCTCACCTGTAATTATTGATTGGGTTATTAAACAAAGGCTGATTATTGTTATTTTAAATTTAATTACTCCTAAGCCACAATGCAGAATTATGTACTACAAAATGAATCAGATTAAACAATATCAATGAGTTTTATTTGTAATAAAAATATTAGAACCCATTTTTTATTTAGTAACAGTATTCAGAGATTTATAAATAAAAACATGCTTAGCTGCTTTGTCATTTCTTAGTCTGTTGCGAAGTTTACATTGCACTAATCCATAAGTTGAAAAATTCTCTATATAGAGGGAGATGATGCCCTTACACTCAATAATTGCTGAAGAGCTGGGTGCAGGTGCTCAACATTTATATTTTCACTTGAGAAACGGTAACTTTTCCACCAATCAAGTTGAAAAATCTGATTAAACACACCTTCATTAAAAAGAAATTCCTAAAAATAATCAGATCTTCCTAGTAATTTCATGATCATGGGAATGGTATCCGATGAATACTTTTCCTTTGCAAATAGTGAATCTTTTCTTTCCAAATCAGTTAAATTCTTTCCACAAAAGCGAGAGTTCACAATAGTGGATAGTAAACCCAGTTTAAGCTTAGTCATGCATGACTCATGTTTTTGAAACTAGTTGTTTATGGTTCCCAGATGCACCTATTTATCATGTCGAAGAGGTCAATGAAGTAGTCAATAGTTAGCAATGCTTTATCAATATGCTTATGGCTGAAAGCCTTCTTTTAAAAATATTCCTGAAAAAAGTGATTTAAATCAATGATTTTTAAAAAAAATCAACTGATTTAAAATCTTGATTTTAATCATGATTTAAATTGGGGTGATTTAAATCAATCAACCCTGGATAAAGTTATACTAAATACCCTGAAAAACAAAATCTTAGTGGTTAAAGCTTGAATTGAAAGATTATGATGATAGTGTTCTTTAATTTTCACAATGAATATCTACTGATCAAACTCAAATGATTCAAAGTATTTCAACATGTAATGAAATTATTGATGATTTAACAAAATTGAATGTCAGATTCCCCACTCTTTCATAGCTAAATCTTAATCTCCATTTTTAAAATATTTAATACAAAATCTTCCATTAAATATTAAACTCATTATTCTGGACTTCAGTGAAAAATACTTGTCATTCAGGGTGAAGTGCAGGGACTTCTGAATCTTACATGCTACATTGTGTGTGTGCACTGGCAGCGATTGGGTGCCAAATCTGGGTTTGGTGGGGGGGGCAAGGATTTGTGAAGCCTCTAGTGGGCGCAGATGATTTCCTACAAAGCAAATTATAAAGCATTTAACAAGTTAAGCAAAATATAACTATTATTTAATACTATGATTTTTTCATGAAATTTAATGAAAGATGTGTAACAATAATTATTTTCTATTAAAAAAAAAACCACAATTTTTTCTCAAGTGTATGTAAAGTTAGTCTGTGTGATAATTTTGCAATAACAACTCTTAACTTTGTCATTAATACAAATTTTAAATATGTAAATTTTTGTCACTCTTTTATTCAAAAAGGATTTTTTTTTTAAAAAAAGAGGGCTCAAAAGCCCTATAATTTTGTTTTTTAAACCTAGAGTACACATTTATGATCAGTGACTGACAAAAGTTGAAAAATCTTGTAAACATAAAAGATATCACTGTCAAAATGAGAAACAAATGCCGGGTAAAAATATCTACTAAAGGAAATCATACATGGAACACATATACAGATTGCAAAAAAGCAATTTGTGGCAATTGTACTTAGACAAGTAAAATCCATTAATTTCCACTAAAACTATACATAATGAAAATAAATGATTTCAGTATCATATAAATTTGAAAGCTAATTAATTGAACAAAAGTAGTTTATAATTATGTATAAAGCTTATTTATTTAGAGTGGAAAATAAATTTTTTGAATGATGAAAATATTAATATTCCTCAAATTCTGTTTAATCCAACATTTTGATTATCCAAATAGGCTAAAATTCCATGGAATTCTGATGATCGAGTCTCAGTTATAGTCTTATTAAATTAATTTTTACCATATTTCTAGATTTTAGACATTTAGCTGGTCTATACTAAGAAATTCTGGGAGGAGCCACACTGGCCCTTTCAATCTTCCTAAGTATAAGGCAAATTTCAGTCTTTTTGCGGTTTATAAATAAAATTTTGTCTTAGAATTGAGTTTTTTCAAAATGATTTCTAAAAATAAATCAGCAAAAGCCTTATAAATTCTTTGGTAAGTTAATGTATATATTATTATTGTGTAATAATAATGCATGTAAAGGACTAAATTGCTCTATTTGGAAAATTTGTTCTTTCTCAAATTTTCATTTAACAGTATATTTTTGTCTCATTTTAAAGAATTTTATATTTATTTCAGCATCTGTCAGAAAGCACCGTCAATTTTAGAAAATCATGGAACATGAAGTAGAAACTGCTATTAAAAAATGGCTAGTATATGCCAAAGACAAAGATGGTGGACGAATGCACCGAAGGACTGTTTTACCAAATTTGGACGACGCTGAATCGTTAAAAAAATGTTCTTTTAAATAAAGTTTTTTTTTAAGTCTCTACTTTTTTGTGGGTTTTATTTGAGCTTTAATCATGTTGAATATTGGTAAGCTCCTGTACAAGAAGAAATAGTGTATATATTTTTACTGAACACATATGACTTACAAAATAAACAGTTACAAAGCTTATTTTTTTTCTTACTTTTAATTGATATGTAAAATTTTAGTTTTTGTGATAGTTTTGAAATCAAATTTAAGTAAGGTAGTACGATCCTAAACTATTTATTTATAAATGTAAAATGCTTGTAATTAAAAGGTAAAGAAGCTAAGAATTTAACTTAGTTTAGTTTTTGAAATATTTGTAGTTCACATTTAATAATATAACAGCATAAATTAAGGTATGCTTGCATTATCTTTTATAAAAGATAAATCACAGGATTTCTTTTAGAAATTGTTGAAATAATCTTCTGGGACTGTTTAAAATTACCACAGATCCCATTAGAAAGTTACTATAGATATATTTTTATGTTAGTTATACAGATGAATTACAAGATTGTAGTATTTGTACATTTTTGTTTATACACATTGGTTTTAAATTGTATTTTTGTTTGGATATTAGATTATTGCTTTGAAGAGCACTAAGAAATACAATAGAAAAGCTTAAGATGTGCAGACTGCTTTAACCTTTTCACTATTGGAGAGACTATTGTTATCCCAGAATAAGTTTGATACTTGATTATGAGACTGAGTAGACATTGAGATCCATTCAATCTCAATGTCTACTCTATAATGTATGTGCGTGTATATATTATATATATATCATATTTTATCCATAGTATGGTCTTCAGTCCAGTATATTTACCATGGGATAGCAGTAGTCCCACTGGTAGTGAAAAGGTTAATAAAGTTTCTGATGTATCTTTTGTCAAAGTTTTATGAGAGTACTATGCTGAGTTTTCAAAATTATAACACATGTAACAAGATTAATAAATAACTAAAAGCATTTCAAATTTTCACTAGTTTATTAAAGAATTCCTAAAGTTTGTGCAAGGAAAATAAACTTAATGCAGCAGTATTAAAAGATTAATTACTAGAAATATTTGTCATACTCTTTTAGAGATTTTTATTTTATTTATGCTCATTTAGAATATTGATTTACACTTCTATTGGAGGCAATAGTACAGGGTTTCTACAATGAAGATAAACCTGGAAAAGTTGGGGGATTTCAAAATTACTTTATAATCTGGAATAATCCATCCACAGCTCGGCAAAGAATGCATGTTTGTCTAACAACCCTCCATGAGAAAAATTGGATATCTGAAGCTGTTGCAGAGAAGACAAAGAGTTTATAATTTTGTGAATTTGCAAGTAAAAGAGAAAATTCTTTTTTTGAGTTTTATCCAGTGTTATACTAAGTATGCAATGCTAAGTTATGTTTATTTTTTACTAGTAATATTGTGAAAAGAAATTATTTGGAATTTTTCTGTATATACTTCCAAATTAAAAAATATTTAATTTCGTAAATAGATAATATTGAGATAACTAAATTACGTATAGAAGTATTTACTTAAGTATGCAATGGGAATTGTAGGAATTTTGTCAACCTAGGCATAAATTAAAACAAGGTTACTACACTCAGGAAAAATCTGGAAAACTTAAGGAATTTAAAGTTTAATAAACTGAGAAAACTCGGGGAATTTCAGAATTGTAGCAATGGAACCAGGGAAACAGTTTATAAAAATTGTGAATTCTTCATGTTTATAACTTAAAATTGTTTATAATTTCACACTAAAATGTTTAAGGATTTTAATTTTTATCTTAAAACTAAATATTTTATTTCAAAAATGAATTAATTCAAGGAAATAAAAAGCCATTTTTAAAAAATGAAATATTTTTTTATTTATTTGAAGCCAGTAAACAGAATGCCAGATAGAAAAATAGTTTAAAAGACAGAAAATAATTTAAAATCGTAAATAATGAATCTTTATCGAACCACCCAATTATTCTATATATCGGTAAATTATTCATATCAGGTTGGCCGCTTACTTTAAATGTCAGAAAAAGATTGGTACTAGGTCGCCCTCTATTTATAAACGTTGGTAAATGTTTGGTACTAGGTCGCCCTCTGATCATAAACATCGGGAAATGATCGGTACTAGGTCGCCCTCTGATCATAAACATCGGGAAATGATCGGTAAAACTATCTGAAATACGCCGCGGCGATGATCGCCAGGCGTTTTGCCGGCGGCCATGCCCAACTACTATCCGAGGTCGCCGGCGATGTCGCCCCAACGTCACGAAATCGAAAGGCGATGTGTGGCCAATGAATGGCCAACGATCTTTTGCTGCTTGGGATATGAATCTCTCATTATAAATTGATACATTCATAAAATTATTAAGAAAAAATACTATTATAAGCTAATGGAAATTTAACTAAGTGAAGAAAAGTCGAAATAAGAGGGTTTAAGTAAAGAAGGTTAAACAAAGAATTTTTTATTAAAAAATTTATAAAATTATTTATTATCTTAAAATACTCCATAAGTGATATTTGAAGTAGCAAAGTAATATAATTATTTTTTTTAATCTATTTTATCGGGGGATTTTTTTATTCTGTTTCCAAATTTATGAAAAAAGAATTGAATCGTAAAGAAAAATTCAATTGCTTATATTTTGAAGAATTATTTTGTTTTTCTAAACATCAAAATTCCTCCTTTAAAAGGCAATTATGAATTTATAGATATAAACATTTAAAAATGTTGTTTATTGAGCTTTGCAATATTTTATTCCAAATTTAGTCAATTTTTTTAAATCCTTCTCAATATCTCAATGAAAATTTAACAAAAAGTACTTTTATTCACAATAAACTCAAATGTACAATATTTTATAATAGGTTAGTGCAACGTTAAATTTCATAGTCATTAATAAAAAATTGCTTTAATAAAAATTTCAAAAAAAAAATCATTAAAACCGCAGGTAAGCTTTTATAAGTTTCTCTTTTTAATTCTAGTTATATGATTATTTAATATTATTACTGATTATTAAAGGTTCGAGAAAATATTATTACGGTTAAAAAAACTTTTTTTTTCTTGCTTGCAGAGGGGTTTAACTTACAATTGAACGAAGATTCATTTCCCCCATTCTAAATTTCCAAAAAATATATAAATAAAATTTAAAACATTTCTTTTAAAAGAAAACAATAGTCTGAAATTTCATCCAAATATAAACAATTTATAGGTTAAAAATTATACTCATTGTTAATAATCCTTTTTATACAAATCAATTTGTTTTAACAAAAAAAATAATAATCTTCTGTAAAACCTTCATCTACTTCTCTCTACGTCATTTCCATAGCATTTTTGATTCTTTTCAAAAAATTCTCACTCTTCTCGGCACGAAACTAGCATTATTTTCTAAATGGTATAAATCAACTCTAAGAAAACTCCAGGAAACGGTGTAGTTTGAATCATGTGCATTTTTTAACACCAATATCAAATCTTTTTCTTTTGATCTTTGATCTTTTCATGGATAATTTTTTCTGTTGTTGTGAATTGTTTTTTGAAATATGGAAATAAATGGAGGATACAATAGGAACATAACATTTTCATGAACAGCATAAACCTCACAAAAATTTACTTGTTATTATTTCAATTTAACTTAAAAAAATTATCAGTTTCGAAAACATCTGTCTGAAAACATACAAAAAAGAAGAAAAAATTGAAAATTAAAATGCGCAATCTAAAAAAAACTTTAAATTCTTTTTTAAACTACGCAAAACAAATTTTCATGTTTTGCATGATTGTTTTTAATTTCCACTTGCATTTTTCAACTTGAAAAAAAGAATCGTGAGTTATTACGCAGCCGAAGAAAATAGGGAGCAATAAATTTATTGTTTGTATCCAATTTTCTGGAAATATTAGTGTTGTTTTCCTTCGTACAGGGAAATTAAAAATAGCGTTTAGAATTAGGCATTTCATTTAAATCTTCTGAAAAATAAATTTATAAAAATAGGAAGATGAAAAAGAAATCTCTAATTTGCAAAACTTTTCAATCTTCAAAACACAATTTTTTAGTAGAAAGTGAATATAAGAGAGTGAATAATGTGTTACTTAGGTATAAACTGAAATCAAATAATCGAATGAAGATGAAAAAGTTTTATTCAGTGAATTTCTTTATTTGCCATTGTGATTTCAATATTAGACAGTTCCTTTTTACTCCGTAGTGGTATTTCTTTTTGTTGAAAGGAAAATTCTCTTTGTTCTTTGTGTTCTTGATTATTATCGAGAAAACCAACTTGAAATAAGAATTTAGCTAAGTGACGATTATATCTTGAAATCGCATATTTATTCAGCGTCATTTTTATCTGTTATTTCAAAAATATTATTTTATTCAAAAAATTTTAGAAATTTATCGTTAATATGTAAATAAATTAATTTTAATAATTAATTAATAAATTCTCGTTAATATGTCAATAAATTAATTTTTTCCCTAGAACAGAATGCATAATATGAGAAATTAATGTGATTGAGTTAATCAAAAAGTCAGTATAAACCTTCTTAAATTTAATTTCATTTATCTAAAACGAACGTATTGAGCAAAAACAAGATATCATACCTAATATTGATATTCTTATATCAAAAGACCAAATTACCAAAATAATTTTTTCAATAAGTATTTACATATTTTAGACACATATGCTCTGAATTTACTACATGCTGTTACAAAAACTAGTAACTGCCGCTAGTAACTCCAATTGTTAAATGAAAAGAACTGCGATTTTGTCCTAACTCTGATTATTATGCATATTGTAATATTATATATATATATATATATATGTGTGTGTGTGTGTGTGTGTCCTACAACATTTACAAAATAGTATTACTTTTCTTCAACTATTCATAATGATTCTAAGAACTTAACTCTTAAATTGCGTCAATACTTTTATTGCATTGAATACTTCTATCAAAGTGCAATTAATAGTAAACTAATCGATATTTTGGGATTGTATTGAGAATTTTCTGATTTTGAATCAGAAGAAGAAAAAGGAGTCAAATTAGTATAGTTAAAAATTTCGCAAATGTATCACCTTCAGTAAACCCACTTAGAAATAAATTTCTACCAGACATCGATTCGTCTTAGCATTTCTCAGGGAAAATTTCTTTTATGAAATATTTTAAATTCTAAGGAATGCAGCGTTATTAAATAAAAATTACATTGGATGCGTGATACAGAAAGAAATGTGAAAGAAAGTGATGTGAAATTAGAAGTAGTTATCCATGCAGCACTTTTGCCTCCAGTCACGAAACGATAAATAAATTTTTCAGAGTATTTGATGAAATTTCTCATCATTTTTCATGAATTATCAAGTGAAGGTTTTTTTTATTCTGTAGCAAGTGCTTTAAGTAGATGTTCGCAACATCTATTTCATTATTTGGCATTTCTTTAATGGAATGTGAGGAAAGGATTCCAGAGAATGTTGAAAAATTATAAAATCAGTATAAAATAGCTCTATTTGAGGAATTCATTTTTCTCCGAGGAAAAAGAATCTGGAAAATCACAGGGATTCTGAAAATGGAAACAATAACCACTCTTCTTAGAACACAATCATCGAAAAATCGCTGTTTAGGGAGTGATCGGAAAACGTAATTTGGAAAAAGAGAAATTTGGGAAATGAAACATAATTCTTGCTTTAAATAATGTATTTTTGATATTTTCTATGGCACAAGATAATAATAAAAATGGTAGGTTTTTATCCAAATTTGAAAAATAGTCGCAATTTTCAAAATCTTTGAAAGCAGTTTGATACTTTGGAACGAATATACATTATAACATTGTATACATATAAATATGCAACAACGATACTTTAATTCCATTATTATTAACCACATTTCTTTGAAATACGCGTATAAGATATTCAATAACGTCTTCATTAATTTACCTTTAAAAATATTTGTCGTATTGTTTTGTGATAAAGCATATCTCATGATACATTCGTAGGACCAACTAACTTGTACTCATTAGTAATAAAGGAAACTAACAATTTCTATTATAAGGTAAAATAATATTTTAATTAGATTAATTTTAAACAATGACAACACATTTTATTACCTGAATTTAACATGAAAATTCATTTGAGCAAATTTGCCCTTAAAATAATGTCAAGTATAAAATAAAAGCTATTCAAACGTCTCGAATCGGAACAATTCATTACAGTTTTACTCTAATAAATTTTATTCTAATGGAGCTAATACTAATAATGCCATATTATAACTCATGATATTATTATAAAAGTATTATAATTGAAGTATATCCATTAGAAAGCCCATATTATTGTTATTTGTTTAAAATATGTAAATAAATAAAAGCTTAATCATTTCGTTGCTTGAAAATGCACAGAGGAGTTTCCATGCCATTACGGATATAATCTGTTTGTGAGCAAGATAATACAGCGTTGTTTTTACTTCAATTTTACTGTCTCAAATAAGATCGTCTAGGAGCAATTGAAAATTATGTTCTTGTTTTCTTGTAAATATATATATAGAGTACCACCATTCAACGAAGAAATTCATTTACGGTGGTGAGGTTATGGGAAGGCATTTAAAGGTCTGCATTATTAATTTCCACATATACTATCCAATGAAGAAAGCTATCTTCTTGGCTATCCTGGATATCAAAGCATGGGCGGAATATAATTATTTCAAATGACATGTTTCTTTCTTATCAGAAAAATGTTGTGAGAAAAAGTATTGTGAATATATAGCAGCAGAGAGTGGAGACAGATGTAGTATAATAGCAGAAAAAAAGCAGATGTCTACGGAAAACTTGAAAAGGAATTTTGCCCTAATATGATTTGATAAATTTTAGTTTATAAACATTTCCACTGCCTTGATATAAAAAAAAATATTTTGTGACCTCATTCATATATAACCGAGGAACATAAAAAGTTATTATTTTTATACTAAATGAATTATTCTGATGTATGTAAAACAATCGGCATATCGTTTTAAACTAATCGGATTTCTGATATGAGATTAATAGATAATACAAAGTTTTCCCTAATGCGCTTTCTCGTTTAAAGCTCATTAATCCATTTGTTCAACAAAAGTTTACTCTTCAAAAAAAAAAAAAACATTGGCTTACATTCAGCCTCTCTTTCAATTCAAATTATTCATTTAAATGAAAAAATCATTCAGACCAAGCAAGATCATTGGTAACTTGAACATTTTCATTATATTATCAATCCATTGTTTATTTTCAGATCCAATATAGAATGTTTGCGTTCTGTATGCAAATTTATCTTATATTTCATGGATTTAATTTAATTCTAAGTGTAAACCTCTCCTTTTGTATCATTAGATTTTGTAAAATAAGAGCACCGACAAAAGGGGCAAGTAACATATTGAAATATAATTTGAAACATTAAAATGGGAAATGAAATTTTGATTGTGCCAAAGTAAACTATAAAATTGTGATATATAACTAAATAAAATTATGTACAGAACAATTAACACAACATATTTTAATGCTAATCTGATATTCGTAGTAATTGAGAGTTACAGATAACTCACATAATTTTCAATTCCTTACTTTTTTGTTTAAAATTTATTAATACAGAATATTAATTAATGCTACTTTATAGACAGAAACATATTAGTGTAAATAATCAAAATTAGTAAAATCTGAAATAATTGGAACATTACCATTTTATGCCAATCATATTTTTAGATTTAGTTATACTAACGTCCTGTTTTAAAGCAACACTAGGGCTATTTAAGGACTGATATCGTATTTTTTTACCGAGGTCAGATGTCGTGGGTGACACCTGACCTGGCATTTATCTCTGCACAATAGAGTACGGTGCAAGGCATTTGGTTCTTAACAAATTTAAAGGGCGAGAGTCCCCCTTATACAATGATACTTCGTTAGAATCGGGTTTCGAACCTGAAGTCTTCCAGTTTCCCATTAGAGACTTATCATTAGGAAATCGCGGTCCATATCATAGAGTTTCTATGGAAGATAATTAAAATTTACCAAGTCAAAAAAAAGTTTTAAAAAGCACATGATTCCCACATTCTAATCAGTACTGTTCTTTATTTAAGGATCATTAGCAATTATTTTCAGTAAATACTTTTAAAGAACCATTTATTTTTTTAAAGAAAATATTTTAAGTTAAAGCCTCAATTATCAAGCAGAGATCTTTATTTATGTATCAGAAAAATCACAAACCAGCAAGTAATGCCTCATTTCCGAAGAAACCAAACAGTATTTTTAAAACTCAACAATAGCACGACGCAATAAAAAAAAAGGTTTCTCAACTGTTCAACATTTTATATTTCCTCTTTTACAACATTTTTTTTTTCTATTTCCACACACATTCCTTTAACTCCTGGCGTGCGCCGGTCTTATATTTCTTGGATTAGGTTTATTCCTAAACATCAAGCCGCTTCTTTCCCGTTGTTATATTTTGTGTGCATTACAAAGATGTACCACTCATACATTTGAGTATGTGTGTGTGTGTATAAATATATCTATATGTATGCACTGAAGAGGGAAAAGAAATTCCGACCGTGCTCAAGTAAGTGTGAACGTGCCAGCTGCTGCAACATTGAAGGGGAAATGATTTTGTCCGTTCTCTGATGTAAGGGAGGGGGGAGAGGAACGTAAATTTTAGAAAAGAGTAGCTGAATGTGTGGTAGGTAGCTCTGAAAAATCGATAATGTCCTCTTTTTTTTTTGAACGAAGAAGAACGAGTGGCAACGGCGACGAATTCTTAAACATATTGCAGCGCAGTCATTTGAAATCATTTTATTATTAAATGCGGCTGTAGTTCTCCTCCAAGTACAGTCTGGAATATCCCACGCTGAATATTTAATATCATATTTTGCACAGGAAGCTTCACACTCCCTGCCGACGCGTTGCATCAAAAAATGCTCATGAATTTATTTCTCAGATATGAATTTATCATTAGAGTTACATATAATGATCGAAAATGTTCTAAATGATAACTTACATCATGTTCCACAAAATTCATCATTGTATTGATAAATCCTTTATATCAACATGAATGCATCGTTTGGTAAAAATGGACAGTTTATATAAATTCATGTTAAAAACTCAAATAATTCATCTAAGACCTAAATAAGTTATAATAATATATTTATAGGGTTGCCTAAAATGTTCTAAGCATTATCTTACACTAAGGTCTAAAAATTTATAATTATGTTCACAAATCTTTTTAATCAATATGGATGCCTCTTTTTTTTAAAACTGGCATTTAGCATAAATTTATTTTAACCCTTAACTCGGGAAGTGTGGTCTGTGAGACCTCTAGCGATTTACTTTCGCTCACCCCTATTATATTTATAGCCCAAATGAATGGATTGACCGAATAGCATCATGTTCTGTGATTTTTAATACACATGCAATATTTCAACCGATTTCAGCGAATGGTTAAAAAAAAATTCAGTTTTTTTCTTTTAGCGAGGATACTCAGACCGCTCCACCGCGTTAGTATCACACTGATTTAGACACTTCTAATAAAGCAGAAAGGTATTTCAATGATAAGGATAATTGTTGCCACTCATCTTGTATTTCCCACTTCCTGTTGCCCTTTCTAATTAATTAAATTGTTATTGAGTTAAAGGAACTGGCAACGAAGAAAAATTGTGATTTAGAATTCCATCCATATTTATGTAGCTGATAGTTCCGTTTTCCTGATGTTAAATAAAAAGTGTTTTTTATAAGTCAGAAAGTCTTCAGTCATAACAAAGTGGCGTCCGCGACAGGACAGAGTTTGTACTCTGCATTTGAAGAACTTGAAATTAAAAAGATGTACAGGTACGAATGATTTAAACTTCTGCTTAAGTATACGATATGCTGTTTATGATGATCAAAGTGATTTAAGTTTAAGAAAATATAATCACTTTCATTGCTTCAGTATAAACAGAAATTAAGAATCTATTACGAATCATTTTAAGTTACTATTTTAGTGCATTTATAAATATGGATGCTTTGAAAACAAAACGAAAATCGTTAAGAGCTTCGTTTACGGCTACCGTGAATAAGTTGAAGCAATGTTTGGCGACGAAAGTAGACGCCAAGGATGGCGATAAGCTGTACGTGTTGAATGCTCAATTACAAGATAAATTTTTACGTTTAGATGAGATTCAAAATAATATTTCGTCATTACTTTTAGAAAATACTGAGACTGTTAATGAATACGAAGCCGATTTTGAGGCGGCAGAGGAATATAGAGATACTTTTCTTGAGATTAAATCAAAGATAGAAACGCTATTAAATAAAGATTCTGGATCTTTGTCAAGTTCTGTCGAGCGTGATTCAGTAAAATTAAATTGACCTAAATTTGAATTAAAAATGTTTTCGGGTGATCCTAAAGAATATTTAACATTTTGGAGCATTTTTTCAAAAATACATGACTCAGAAGAACTGACTGCCATAGACAAATTCCAGTATTTATACCAGTCTATGGTGCCTGATTCAAGAGCTGCTAGATTAATATCCAGTTTCCCAATAACCGCTGAAAATTATCCGAAAGCCGTCCAACAGCTAAAATTAAGATTTGGCCGGGACGATCTCCTAGTGCAAATATATGTTCGCGATCTCCTTTCACTGGTTCTGAAAAATGCCACGGCCGGTAAGAATGCCCCTGATTTAGCCACCCTCTACGATTTACTAGAGACAAAATTAAGAGCATTGGAAAGCTTAGGGCGCACAAAAGAAAAATTTGCTGACTTTCTAGAGAAAATGGTTGAGTCATGTTTGCCAGAAAATGTTTTGCGAGCATGGGAAAGGAGTAGAATTTCAGAAAATACAGATGACGCTACTAGTCAGAGATCCCTGGAAAAACTTATGTGCTTTTTACTCCATGAAGTCGAATCAGAAGAAATGATCCGCTTAGCTCGTGATGGATTCAGCAAAGATAAGGGAAATGGTGGTATACGAAAAGATTGTCAGAAATCGGTACACAAAGATGAACCCACCGCGGCTTCGTTAATTTCAAGCACATCTGAAGCAAAACTTAGTTGTATTTTCTGCAACCACCATCATCTCAGTAAAGACTGTCAAAAATTATCAGAGATGAGTTACGAAGACAGAAAATCACACGTTATAAGGAAAAGATGCTGTCTCGTTTGCCTCAAGCCTGGACACATTGCAAGAAAGTGTCACAGTAATGTGAGATGTTTAATTTGCCAACGGAGACATTATGTATTACTATGTCCAGAACTACACAAGGGAAAAGAAAATGTTTCGTCTAAGAACAGTACGACCGATGATGAGAAGAAATCTACAGAAACATTGCTAACAAATCTTCCCTCTGAACACGAAATATATCTTAAAACCATCATGATCAAACTACGAAATAAAGATAAGGAATTCTGTGTTCGAGCATTGTTGGACGATGGATCACAACGATCTTATATCGAAAAGAATTTAGCTGCAGAACTAAACCTTTCTCCCTCTGGAAGAGAAATATTTTCTCAAGGATTGTTTGGAGGAGTAATTTCTCCTGCTTCTGAGCATAAAAGATACATCGTAAACGTAGAAAGCTTAAATCGTAAATATTCAGCTCCATTGTCTCTTCTCGAGCAACCAAGGATATGCTCAGCCTTGCCAAGAATCCATGATAGTAAATTGCTTTCTGAGCTTGCTTCCCGAGGAATAAAACTAACAGATGTCGGAAGAGATTCACCTCCCATACGAGTTCTGCTGGGAGCTGATATACTCGGAAGTATTTTGACTGGGAGAATAGAGGTATTATCTTCAGGTGTATCTGCAGTTGAGACCTTGTTGGGTTGGACAATTCTAGGACTGGGAAAGAAAAAGCAAATTGTTAACCTAGTCACATTAAGCTTTCAAAATATGGAGATGCCTAAAATGTGGGACTTAGAAGTTTTGGGTATCACAGATCCAATAGAGAAGAAAAATGAAAGCCTCCTTGAAGAAGAAACATTGACTCATTTTAAGGAAACAATTAGGATCTGTGAAGATCAAAGATATGAAGTAGCTTTACCATGGTTAGCCGGACATCCTGCTCTATATAATAAATGCGATGCAGCAGAATCCAGACTTCGTACAGCAACTAAGCGTTTGATAAACGAAAATTACTTTGAAGCCTACGATAACGTATTCAAACAGTGGGAATCAGAAGGCATTATAGAAGCTGTTCCAATGGATGAAATAGCCAAGGAAGCCCATTACCTTCCTCATAGACCCGTCATTAAGCCCTCAAGCAATACCACAAAGGTTCGCCCAGTATTCGACTTTTCGTTCAAGAAACCGGGATTTGCCTCCTTGAATGAATGTTTAAGTGTGGGACCAAGTCTTATACAAAAAATACCGCCTCTACTGTTGAGATTTCGTTCTGGTGCCATAGGTGTAATTGCAGATATAAAACAAGCATTTCTACAAATACGTTTGAGACCTGTAGACAGAGATGCCCTAAGATTTTTATGGTGGGAGAACGCTGAATGCTCAAAAATAAGAATTTATCGTCATTGTCGAGTAGTCTTCGGTGTTTCCTCTACCCCTTTTCTGCTAAATGCCACTATAAGTTACCACCTAGAACGAGAAAAATTCCAGACAGAGGGCCTCAGGAAGACAATTGGTCATTTACGGGAAGGATTCTACGTGGACAATTTGGTGACGAGTGTTAACGACGCTAAAGAATTGGAACAACTGAAATCTCAATCCATAGAAATAATGAAAGAATGTGTTTTTGAATTGCGCTGTTGGGCTTCTAATGACTCTAAGGAAGATCAAAATGCACAAATGGTACTTGGTCTGAGTTGGGATGTGATCAGAGACGAACTTTCTTGCAAGTTACCATCAAATTTAGATTGTACCCAAGATAAACCAGTTACAAAAAAGGTACTTCTATCTGTAATCAACAGCATTTACGACCAGATTGGCTTTACTACTCCGGCTTTATTGTTACGAAAGTTGCTTATGCAAGAAGCTTGGAGAGGAAAAGTAGGCTGGGACGAAGTGTTAACCTCAGAACTTGAGCATAAATACAGACAATGGGAGAAAACCATGCATCTGATACCTAAATGTACAATACCTCGAAGATTGTTTCCTGAAAAATATGATGATTTCTCACTGCACATCTTCACAGATGCTTCTGCCTACGCTTACGCCACATGCGCTTTTGTACGAAGTGAATTACAAGGTCAAGTTACAGTCAAGCTCATAGCAGCTAAAGCTCGACTTGCTCCAATGAAAAAATCCACAATCCCACGACTTGAATTGTTGGGAGCAGCGTTAGGTGCTCGATTAGCAGAAACTGTACATTCTATCCTACCAACAGTTTCTAAAACCTACTTTTGGACCGATTCAATGGTAGTTTTAAGTTGGATTAAGAAAAAAGAGCCGTGGAACACATTCGTGGGAAATAGAGTAAAGGAGATCAGGGATTTAACCAATTTAGATGACTGGAGACATGTACCTGGAGAGGTGAACCCTGCTGATCTGGCTACACGATGCTGCGATTGGTCGGACCTCCTGCAAAGCCAATGGTGGGAGGGTCCAAGTTGGCTGTATAAAGTCGAAGAATCTTGGCCATGTTCTGAGGTACCAGAGATTCCGGACGAAGCCTTTCTAGAGCGGCGTAAGACAGTTGTGACAAATTTAATCACAGGAAACGAAGAGAGATTTGGAGATAGATTCCTGTACTTTTCAAGCTATACAAAGGTTCTAAGAATGACAGCTTATGTTCTCAGATTCTGCAACAATATTAAGAAAAACTCTCCTAAGTTAGTCAATTCCCTTTCATGTGAAGAGATTGAAAAGGCAGAAGAGACTCTGATAAAAATCATGCAGTCAGAATGGCCCTCTGAAATACGTGAAAAGTATAGGGATACTATACAGTTTTTCGAAGAAAATGGCATACTGAAAGTTCAAACAAGACTAATTCTCAGTCAAGATCCAGAGGACTTTACGCATCCAACAGTTCTACCAGACCACCCTCTTCTGGAAAGACTGGTTTTGCATATTCATAGATCCTTAATGCATGCTGGGGTATTAACGACCTTAGCTCATTTAAGAGATAAATTCTGGATTCCCAAGGGTCGGAGAGTTACAAGAGCAATTTTACGACAGTGCATAAAATGCAAAAGGCTAACAGCTGGGAAAGTTAATCCAGATCCAGCTCCTTTACCTCCGGACAGAATACACAGAGTTGCAGCCTTTCAAATAACTGGCGCGGATCTGGCCGGTCCGCTTTCCTTACGTGGTGGAAGCAAAGCGTGGATAGTTCTATTCACGTGTGCGGTATATCGAGCAGTCCATCTGGAACTAGTTTCATCTCTTTCTACTGAATCGTTTATGCAAGCTTTGAGAAGATTCTGGGCTAGAAGAGGAAGAGGTTCAACGTTATACACAGATAATGGTACGAACTTTGTGGGAGCAGCAAATGCCTTGAAATCTTTGGATTGGGACTTCATTCAAACTGAGTGTTCTTTAATGAAAATAAAATGGATGTTTAGCCCCCCTTCCGCCCCATGGTACGGTGGATTTTGGGAAAGGATGGTCCGCAGTATTAAAGAACTTCTCTGAAAATGTTTGGGCAAAGCTTGCGTAACATATGAAGAAATATTGACTTTACTCTACGATTGTGAGGCTACAATAAATGGACGACCACTAACATATATGTCAGAACGATCCCAAAGAGCTTAAACCACTTACACCAGCTCATTTCATCCAAGATATAAAAGAAAGAGAAACATTTGATTTGGATCTGATTGATTCTCAGCATATATTGAAAAGGGTGCGTTACCTTCATACCCTACGATCAAATTTACGCAAACGTTTCTACAAAGAATACCTAGGAGAGTTAGTAAGAAGTCCTAAAGTAGCTTCAAGAAGAAAGATGATTTCTCCGGGAGAAATTGTCATAGTTGAATCAAAGAACCCAAACCGAATGAATTGGCCTTTGGCTCAAGTGATCGAATTGTTTCCTGGGAAGGACGGTGTGGAACGTGTGTCCAAGTTGCGCCTAGCCAGTGGTGAAATCATACGACCGCTTCAACGAATTTATCCTCTGGAGCTTAGTGCTAGTGATCATATCAGCAAGGACCACCAAGGAACTGAATTTTCTGCACAAAACCCGGGCCCTACTGCAGTTGATGTTCTCGAAGAAGGAAAGAAATCTCGATATGGCCGTCCATTAATTCCTGTAAAAAGACTGAATTTGTGAACTGGTCTAATCTTTACTTTTATAATCTCATGTATACGATTGTTTATTTTTTTTTATCTAAATGTGTTATAATTTTGCTTGTGTTTTGTATTGCTTTAAAGTGTTTGCATGCAATACAAAAGGTGGGAGAATGTTGCCACTCATCTTGTATTTCCCACTTCCTGTTGCCCTTTCTAATTAATTAAATTGTTATTGAGTTAAAGGAACTGGCAACGAAGAAAAATTGTGATTTAGAATTCCATCCATATTTATGTAGCTGATAGTTCCGTTTTCCTTATGTTAAATAAAAAGTGTTTTTTATAAGTCAGAAAGTCTTCAGTCATAACAATAATTGTACAGAAGAGTTTTTTGAAGAAAGCTAGCATTCAGCTGATTTTGATATGTATGCTCAAACATAATAAATTTTTTGGTGATAATGTTTTTTTGAAAAATTTATAAAATCTATTAATATAGCAAGAGAGATATATACCGATTTGATAGGCGGATTTCTATATAATAGCTTTTAACCTGTAAGTTTAAAATGCCATAGAAAATCATGCTATGAAAGTCATACAAGGCGATAAAAGAAGTGTCAATTTTACCCATTGTCAATTTTCTTTCATATAATTGTTGACCTCTGGGTTATATATATAT
>JAPMOQ010065604.1:0-20907 GCA_026543055.1 Argiope trifasciata | reverse complement strand
GTACAAATCATTAAGTTTCAGACATCACAATTCAATTTTTTTTCATTAAGTTTTAGACATCACAGTTCATTTTTTAATTTTTTTTCCTCTCTCACCAAATTAAACATTTCAAGTTTAACAAAGAGAAAATGTGGAATAAAAATATTTAAAAACAGCAAACAAGATGAAAACATGTATGAGAGAAAGGATGATTTTTAACTGTTCAATCCAGGAGAGGTTATTCAAAGTTTTAAAAATTAAGAGAATTTTAAAGTTGAATATACAAACACACATGCGACAAGAAAAAAAGCAGCTACTGAAAGCAAAGCATAGGAGTAGGGAGATTATATTTATTACAGTTAATACATGTTCGCAAATTGAGTTAAAATAAAAAATATTAAATATATTTGTGACCATAAGACAATGTATGCATGCCATCTTCGCAAACAAATTTTCTATCGTAATAAGCAGTTAAAGACACCTTATTTTGAACAACCGTTTTCAAAATGTTTTTTGGAAAGAATGCAATACTGCATATGTAGTAGTTGCGATTCTTCCATCAAAACAGATTTATAGGTCATATGCGTGATGTTAGCCAGTGTACTTGATTGAACGCCTTTTGCTGCCTTTTTGCATTCATTTTCTCCATACAGCACCGAATACATTTTAGGTTTTATACCAATAAATTCTCGAATGGGTTGGCAAATTTCGTTTTTCAATGTTCCAAGTTTCCCCCTAATTGTTTCATCAAACAAAAAGTGATCTGCAGGAAAATTACTTAAATCCAAAACATGAGCAAAATGTTCTCGAAGATCAAAATATACATCATTAGTATGAATATGCAAGTACAATGAATCCGTATCCATGTAAAGTAAGTCACATGAACGCTTGTAAAAGGATTTAAAATGAGTATAATATAGATCGTACATCCTAAGTTTGGACAACTCTAAAACACAGAACCCTATGTATATTAGTTTATCCAAATACAAATTTGGCTTGCGCATTTTGAATAATGTGAAATTCTCGTTAATGGGTTCAAAATAATCCAAGCAGGGGCTGGAAAGAAGTCTTAGATTCGTGCCCCGTGTTAAAACTCCGCGCACATTTATTCTCTTCCTAACATTTTACATTGTTTTACCAAAAAATGCGTTATTTAATTTTTTGAAGAATAGTTTTTCTGTCACTGCAATACTTTCGTTACGTTTTTGGTTGTTGAAATCTATATATTCCCTCAACCATGGTTTTTGGGAGAAAACCAGATGCCGGTGGATTTTACTTAACACCAAACCCTGTTGCAGATAAAAACGTAAATTTAGATAATGCACAACATAATTTTTTTTATTTAAAAAATTAGGCGTGAGCTTTTTTGCTGGCAATGTGTTTTTTAACTGATATTGATCGCATAAACGTTTAGAATAGGGCGAAAGCATATCGTAGGTTATATTTAAATGCTCGGGGGCCATAGGCAAATCATTCTGATCGTCGTGGAGAGAAGTAGGAGTTTCCAAATCAACCTCTAGTATATAGCCTTGAGGTGAATCGGGTGTTGTTCCAAATATTTGAAAACTTTCAATTTCATCGAGTGTCATCCAAGAGAAATTGGCATATGGCAACGGCATATTCATGGCAAAACCTTAAAGATTAACACAGTCTAAAGCTAAAATATAGCTATGATTAACAGAGCTATCATAACTATCAGATATATATGGGTTATTAGCCTTTGCATATCGTTTTCCCACTAAGCAAATTCCACCTCTCATATGGTTTTCGAAAAATAAATAATCATTAACGTTAGACAGCAACTGTAGTTCGATTTTACATTTTTTAATCCCCGCATCAAATGTCAGCTCACTAAGTGATATATAGTAAACAGGATTGAGTTCGTAATGACTTAAACTTCATTTTCGAAAGTTAGTAAAAATTTCTGAGAGCAAAACGCAATCACTTAACTGGTATAATTTCAAATAGTCTTCAAATCTAGCACAGCCAAAGGTATCGTAAACTAATTTAGCATGTGAATAATCATCGTCGCTGATATGTTTTTGAGTGAGCACATTAAAAAAGTTATCCTTTGAAGGAAAAGTTTTAGCATCCAGTTTTGAAATATCGTCCAAAAATGAGTAGGGGAAAACCCTTTGCATTTAAGCAAATAACGGTTGTCATCATCTGCAAAAAATGCGTCAAAAAATTTTAAAGGAATGTTTCGAAATGTTTAAATTATGAACTAAAGCGTCCAAGAATTGATAGTCGTCGAGAAATTTCAAGTGGTCGAGAGTGAACATAGTAAACCTTTCCATGTTTAAGGGTATGATAGTAATGTCTCTGGCGATATTCATTGGCATGTCCCCTCAGGGGCTCACCTACTATAGGTGAGTACGGGTGTCCCAATCCCGAGGTACCCAGGGATCTTTACTCCCTTTCGGTTTAATCTCCCCTCCGTCTTCTGCTTTTGGCTGTCTTTTTTTCTTTCCCTCGAGGGTAGACGAGGGAGCTCTCCATGAGAAGCTGTCGCCGCTCTGTTTGCTTCCTGCTTCTCATGGACAGCAAATACCCCCACGTGTTTGCCGTGCGTGGCGACCCATTAGACGGGTGGTGTGCTGTGGTCCCCGGTGTATCAATCGGCCGGTAACTAACAACTTGAGTTGCTAGTCTGCTAGGGATCAAGCGAAGGGGTTACTCCTTGGGCTTGGCGTTAAGGGTGGTCACTATCCCCGGGGGTAACTCTCAGCGTATAGGTACCAGTTAGCGTTATGATAAGTGCTGAGGCTAGGTACAACTAGAGCCAGTTACTGTCATCCCTTGTAGGGCTCCGTGGTGGGCGATGCCGCTGGGCCTGAATCCTTTATAATGTCGTATGGGCAAATCCAAAGCGGCTCCCTTCAGTGGGCAACAAATCAATCATACTTCTTCATTTCAACATTTTGATCATTTTTTATAATTAAAAGAATTTCTTCGAACAATGAGACATTCCATAATGTTTCACCTTTTCTCGTTGAAAAGGCTATTACTGGTTCTCTTGGTACTGTATCGTCGACACGGAAGTTAAGATCTGGTGATTTGCTTGTTGAAGTGAGTTCCCGCAAGCAATCACAACAAATACTGAAAATAAAAACACTGGGGACAATATCTGTAAGCGTAAGTGCTCATACTATTTTAAATTCTTCAAAAGGTGTTATAACGTGTGGCGAATTGTTTAATGATTCCATTGAAAAAATTACTTCGGAACTGAAACATGAAGGAGTAACTCATGTACGCCGTATAACTATCCGGCGGGATGGACAAATCCTTCCTACTAAGCACTTTATTCTCACGTTTAACAACCCTAAATTACCTGAATCATTGAAAGTCGGCTACATGAAATTGGCCGTTAGAAAATATATCCCAAACCCACTCCGATGTTTCCTATGCCAACGTTATGGGCATTCTAAATCCAGCTGCAGAGGCACTCTCACTTGTTTGCGCTGTGGAGAAAAAGGCCATGACAACCAACAGTGTACTGCCCAGATAAAGTGCATTAACTGTGATGGTAACCACAGTTCCTTTTCCCGATCTTGTCCCCGTTGGATATTGGAAAAACAGATCGTATCGGTCAAATTCAAGGAAGATATTCCTTACCCTGAAGCCAGGCGAAAAGTACTTTCTCAGACACCAACACCAGGCATGACTTACGCCTCTATTGCCAAAAAACAGTTTTGCGTAAATTGCTCCTGTGCAAATTGTGTGCAGAATATGCCAAAAACTAAACTTCCGTCAAAAGTGTCAGATACAGAATCTGAAAATTCTGTAACCAGTGCTTCTGAACCCAGTAAACCGGAAAAACCTCATCACAAAGGAAAACCTAACAAGGCCTTAAAACTTAAGATTTCAAAACGTGCATTCCCTCAAAAAGAACCCTCAGGGGCTCACCTTCTTTAGGTGAGTACGGGTGTCCCAACCCCGAGGTACCCAGGGATCGTTACTCCCTTTCGGTTTAATCTCCTCTCCGCCTTCTGCTTTTGGCTGTCTTTTTTCTTTCCCTCGAGGGTAGGCGAGTGAGCTCTCCATGAGAAGCTGTCGCCAATCTGTTTGCTTCCTGCTTCTCATGGACAGCAAATACCCCCACGTGTTTGCCGTGCGTGGCGACCCATTAGACGGGTGGTACATTTCGGTCTCCGGTGTACAAATCGGCAGGTATCCCAGCCACTTGGCTGGTCTGCTTAAGGGGATCAAGCAAAGGGGTCATCTTCTGGGGCTCTGCGTTAAGGGTGGTAGACGTTCCTGGAAGTGGCCCTCAGCGTATAAGTTCCGACTAGTGCCAAGGTGGATACTGAGGCTGGGAATTTCCAGAGCCAGCAATTGCCTTCCCTTGTTGGGCTCCGTGGTGGGCGGTGCCGTCGGGGCTCGAATTTGAATTCCTCCTTTTATGGGTTTTTTCACTAGCGTCACAGAAGCAACATCGAGTTCACGTTATTTTATTATGCATACAGATGAATCTTTTCACTCAATTTCTCCGTTTCTTGTTCATAAATTGATCCTTTCTTCTATTGGCGAAGTATCAGATATAAAAAAAAATGCGTTCAGGTGATTTACTTATACAAACGAAATCCAAACAGCAAGCAGACAATCTTAGTAAGATGACTACTTTAGGCTCTTTGCCAGTAAAAATATCTCTTCATAAGACATTAAATTTCTCACGTGCGGTAATTTCGGAACAATCTCTTGTGCAACACTCTGATGCAGAATTAGTGGAAGAGTTACGATCCCAGGGGGTCTGTGCCACTCGTCGAATTCATGTTCGAAGGGACGGACGATTAATACCCACAAAACATGTTGTTGTCACTTTTGAGACACCTATTCTCCCAAAATTTATACGTGCTGGATATTTAAGATGCAACATCCGCCCATACGTACCTAATCCTCTGAGATGTTATCAGTGTCAGAGATATGGACATTCCCGACAATCATGTCGTGGTACAACGGTATGCGGTAAATGCTCTTCATTTGATCATGAAACTAATGCCTGCGATTCAGAAACACTGAAATGTCCAAACTGCGAATGCGCTCATGAAGCATCTTCTAAATTTTGCCCTAAATGGCAAATAGAGAAAGAAATTTTGGCCATTAAAATTAAAAATAACATATCCTTTAGAGAAGCCCGCCAAATAGTTAATGACAGAACACCCAAGTCTGGTACATCGTACTCCTCTCTTTTAAAATCGAAATCAGAAAACACTAATGCTTGTTCAACTCAAACCGAAGAATTGTTAACGAAGGTCGTTTGCCCTCCCCTCAAAAAATTACAACCTTTAAAAACCAATACAATACCAACGAAAAAAATTTCGACTAAACCTACATATTATGTGTCCAAATTTGCAATGCCTCAAGATACTTCCAGTCTTCCTTCATCTGTTGCAGTTACTGCCACTCATACAGACTCTGAGGCTTTAAATAATAACAAACCGACAAAAGAAAGAAAAAAATTAAAATCTACTGAAATCAGCAATCCACCTACTTCCGATGAACTTTTATCGATTAATCCATCCTCGTCGGACCTATCTGAAATGGATATGGACTCTTCTACTCAACCCGGCGATGTTACTGCAGGCAAAGTTAAGAAAAAATTGCTCCGTAAGCGTTAACTTTTATGTACACACTTATTTCATGGAACTGTCGTGGCTTTCGCAATAAAACGCACCAAATTAAGGACTTTATCAACAATTATCACCCTGTCTGTATGGCATTACAAGAGACTTACTTAAAACGAAACGATGCTGCAAAAATTAAACGCTATAGTTTGATTCGAAGCGATACTAACTCTGACAGAGCCTCTGGTGGTGTTGCTCTTCTCGTATCTCATAACTATCCCTCATCTGTAATTACACTTCATACACAATTGCAAGCTGTCGCGGTTCGTATTGCGATTCCGCGTCTGATTACAGTCTGTTCTCTTTACTTACCTCCTAATTCCGCCATTGATAAACATAAACCTGATAGATTAGTTGCTGAATTGCCTACACCTTTCATAATAATTGGTGATTTTAACGCTCATAGTCCTGTTTGGGGTAGTAATAGCACGAATCTTCGTGGAAGACAAATTGAAGAATTTATTACTGACCACTGTCTTTGTCTTTTGAATAATGGTGACCATACCCATTTTCATTTAGGTAGCAAAACTTTCCATTGCCTAGATCTTGCTCTCTGTTCAGCTCCTATTGCTCCGTTTTTCACTTTTCGAGTGGGAAGCGGTTTATGTGAAAGCGATCATTTCCCAATTTTCCTCACTCAAAATAATATACCTGTCACAGTTACGCAACGACCTAAACGTTATATTTTTGATAAAGCTGATTGGATCAGCTTCGCTAACAGAGCCAAAATAACAAAGGACATGGTAAAACATCCAGATCTTGATGTTGTTGTTGATAATGTGACTTCCTCAATACTCCGAGCAGCAGATGAAACTATACCAAAATCTAGTACTGCTTATCCTAAATTTCGGAAACCTTGGTGGAACAATCAATGCACAAAAACACGCAGGAATCAACAAAATGCATGGAATAAGTTTCGAAGGCGGCCTTCTACGACAAATTTTATTTTATTTCAAAGAGCTAAAGCTATAGCCAGGCGTACTCGGCGCCAAGCCCAACGAAGTTCCTGGATTCAACTGACATCAAATATAAATTCTTCTATCTCGGCAACAGAAATGCGGAATCTAGTAAAAAAGGCGTGTGGAATTTATTCTGAACATCCTGTATCCTATTTAAAAGTGAATGATCAGGAAATATGTGACTTACAGGAAATGGCTAATATTTTGGCAGAAACATTTGCATCTGTATGCGCAGCACAGAACTATACAGAACCATTCCTCTCATATAAGAATAAAACAGAAAAAATTACCCTTCGTTTTCCCACAAAAAAGATTCTCTCGTATAATGTTGATTTAACTATGGAAGAATTACGTAAATCATTGTCCACAACTAAGCAAACTTCACCAGGTCCTGATGGCATCACATACTCCATGATCTCACATTTGTCAGATGACTGCCTTGGAAATATTTTATATATGTTTAATAGAATATGGACAGAGCATTATTTTCCATCAAAATGGAAATATGCCACTATCATTCCAATATTGAAATCTAATAAAGATCCTTTGAACCCCCTCAACTACCGTCCAATTGCATTGACCAGCTGCATGTGTAAACTCCTTGAAAAGATTGTAAATGCACGTTTGACCTATGTTTTAGAAAAGAATGGATTCATTTCACCATTTCAGAGTGGTTTCCGCAAAGGTCGCTGCACAACAGATAATCTGATGTTATTGGAAAGTGCCATTCGTACAGCTTTTCTCAGACGCCATCATCTGGTCTCGATTTTTTTCGATATAGAAAAGACGTATGATAGAGCATGGCGATATGGAGTTTTAAAAGACCTATTTGAGCTTGATTTTCGTGGTAATATGCCTTTGTTTGTACAAAAGTTCTTAGAACATCGTTATTTTAGAGTTAGACTGGGAAATACTTATTCTGATGTTTATTGCCAAGAAGAGGGTGTTCCTCAGGGATCAGTTTTAAGTGTAACCCTATTCATTTTAAAAATTAATAATATTTTATCAGTTTTACCTTCTAGCATACAAAAATCACTTTATGTAGACGATCTTCAGATCTCTTCTACTGGTAGAGGTATGAGATTTATTGAAAGACAGCTACAAACAGCAATCAATAATATGATAGCGTGGACAAATAAAAACGGCTTTACCTTTTCCACTCAAAAAACGTTTGGTGTTCATTTCTGTAGAAGATTGTTACACCCAGATCCAGAGTTATTCATTCAAAACACACAATTAATCATGCAAAATGAATGCAAATTCCTTGGTGTAATTTTCGACAAAAAATTGACTTTCCTTCCCCATATTACATATTTGAGGAAGACTTGTCTCCAGTCTCTAAATATTTTAAAAGTTCTCTCAAATACTGCTTGGGATGCTGATCGCATATGCTTATTACGCATATATAGAAGCATCATTCGTTCCAAATTAGATTATGGGTGTATCGTTTATGGATCCACGCGTGTTTCACACCTCTCAAGACTTAATTATATCCACCATCAGGCTTTAAGACTATGCTCAGGTTCTTTCCGCACATCTCCAATCAAGAGTTTGTATGTGGAAAATTTTGAGCCATCTTTGACTCATAGAATACATATGCTATCCTTTTGTTTTTATTTTCGAGTTTTATCGACCAAAAATAACCCTTTGAGGAAAATACTTTTGGATCATAGTATGGACAGACTATTCAACAGCCGACCTTCTTGTATTCCTCCTTTGGGATTACGAATTCGCAAATTACTTCCAGATGAATTTCAAGCGCTTGATGTCAGCAGTAATAATTCACATGCAAATCCCCCATGGATTTGCAATAACATCACCTACTTGAATCCATTTAAGAATCTACATAAAGCGGATGTTTGTGGTTCTCTTTTCAAATCTATATTCTTTTCCCATAGACAAGTATTTCATGATTATCTACCCATTTATACAGATGGCTCTAAATCCGATACAAATACTGGTTGCGCTTTTGTTTGTGAGAATGACATTATAAGTTTTAGACTTCATGATTTCACCTCTGTTTTTACCTCTGAGTTGACAGCGTTGTATATAGCGCTAAAATATCTTTCAGAAAAACATCCAGTAAATGTTATTATTTACTCTGATTCTCTAAGTGCATTGGAATCCTTGAATAGTCATATAAATTCCCATGGTCTAATACAAGAAATTAAGCGTTTGAAATCCCACCTGCATAGAAAGGGCTATAGAATTTTGTTTTCCTGGGTACCAGCTCATGTCGGTATAACAGGTAATGAACAGGCAGACACAGCTGCCAAAGTTGCTAATATGTATCGTCCTATGCCTCTTCATTATACCGATATCAAAAGTGCACTACGTAAGTGGATGCTAAGGACGTGGCAAAATGACTGGAATCAAGAAGTAAATAATAAACTCCACGATGTAAAACCATACATTACTCCTTGGGCTTCATCTTTCAATCGAAAATTTGATGTCATTCTGACTAGACTGCGTATCGGCCATTCACGTATGACACACAGATACTTGCTATTTGGAGAATCTCCGCCTGTCTGTGGCTCATGCAGTGTTCCACTGACTATACGCCATGTTTTAATTGAATGTTCTGTTTTTTATAGAGACCGTGTAAGCTTTTTTAACACCTCTGATTTTAACTTGTCTTTCCTTCTAGGGGAAAAACCTCATAAGAATTTATTCCCGTTTTTAAAGAAAATTGGAGTTTTTGGTGAAATTTAAATTTATTCATATTTTACTTACTGTTCTACAAATTTTCTACGACGAATTTTATGGTATTAAGTAGGAACACTCAATAAATGACGTTTTTTCGGCGCAGCATATCCTAGAAAAGGATCTTGCGCCAGAAAATTACCATATCCTATCCTATCCTATCCCTCAAAAAGATCTTCGCCAAAAAATGAAAAAGTCAACTAAGAATAACTCGGTCGCTCTGGGACTTGCTAGTCAGGGGAACGTCTGCAAGGACTTGTCATCTATCTTTGGTGGCGTGCCCAAAAGTCCCGATAGCATTTCACTTCACCCATCTGAAGAGGATGATAACGACCTCCAAATGAGTTGCGATTTATCGCCAACTCCATCTAATGCTCCAAATAACTCTTTTAAAACTAACATTTCTTAATGGGTTTTTGTCTTTCATGGAACTGTCGTGGCATTCGTCCCAAATTAACAGAAATTAAAACAATTCAATTTTCATCCTGTTTGTTTCTGCCTTCAGGAAACATTCTTGAAAACCAACACCCCACTTAAATTACGGGGATATAATACTGTTCGGAAGGATGCAGAAAATAGCTCACATAATTCTGGGGGTGTATGCATTCTAACCTCCAATTCCTTTCCAAGCACTCCTCTCTCACTTCATGCTGATTTGAAAGCTGTTGCTGTTCAGGTGCATGCAAGATCCTTAATTACAATCTGCTGTATCTATTTACCTCCTAATACTTCTATTCGTCAACAAGATCTTGACAATTTAGTGAATCAACTTCCAGCGCCATTTGTTCTAGTTGGTGACTTTAACGGCCATTCTACTTTGTAAGGTTCGGACAGAACAAATTCTCGTGGGCAACAGATCGAGCAGTTTATTTCTAATAACTGTCTCTGCCTGCTCAACAATGATGAAAAGACATATTTCCATGAGCCCACACGTACTTTCCATAGTCTAGACTTGGCCATATGTTCTCCTGAACTTCTGCCATTGCTAACCTTTACGGTTAGCAACAATGTATATAATAGTGACCATTTTCCTATTATCGTCTCCCATGCTGATAGTAGCGGTGCGACTTCCCGCCCGCCACATTTTCTATTCCAGCGGGCAGATTGGACTGCTTTTAGACAGCTGGCAGTGATCACTGAATCTATGGTTAGTGCGGCAGACATTACGGAAGCAATACGTCTCACCGTTGAAAGCATTTTAACTGCTGCAAACATCTGTATCCCAAAATCCTACCCACGTCCCCGAAACTTTTGTAAACCTTGGTGGAACGGGGCCTGCCGTGACAGTTATAAGACCCAAAAACGACTTTGGAATAGATTTCGCAGGTATCCTACGACAGAGAACCTAGTAGCTTTTAAAAGAGCCAAAGCCATCGCACGTTGTACTCGTCGTCGATGTCAGAGGGAATCGTGGATTAGTTTCGTTTCTTCCATCACATCAAATACTTCTAGTAAAACCTTGTGGAAGAAAGTAAAGGCTGCTAATGGTATATATAATGAATTAACTATTCCTATTTTAAATACAGGAAATATGAAGTATTTCGCTCCATTAGACATAGCAAATATTCTCGGTCAAACATTTGCGCAAGTTTCTTCTACCGATTCTTACAGCCCTACTTTTCTGGCGATTAAGAATCGTGCGGAACGGTTGCCTTTGCGCTTTAATGACCGAGATACCTCTCCTTACAACTGTAAGTTTAGTATGTATGAATTGGAAACAGCATTATCAAATACCCACGATACCAGTCCCGGACCAGATGGAATTACTTATAACATGCTTCGCCATTTAAATTCAGTTTCGCTTTCCAATCTGTTGTTGCTATTCAACAGAGTTTGGACTGAGCATACATACCCCGCTCAGTGGCACGAAGCTACTGTAATTCCTATCCTAAAAACTGGCAAAGATCCATCTAACCCTCTGAGTTACAGACCGATAGCACTAACGAATTGTCTTTGCAAAATCTTTGAGCGTATAGTAAATGCCCGCCTTATGTACGAATTGGAGATACAAGGATACATCTCCCCGTTGCAGAGTCGTTACCGCAGAGGTAGATCGACCTTTGATAACCTCGTATTGCTGGAAACCCAGATACGTAACACATTTGTTAGGAGGAATCACCTTGTCTCAATATTCTTCGATATTGAGAAGGCGTACGACCGCGCATGGCGATATGGCATACTTTCTACGTTGTTTAAATTTGATTTTAGGGGAAACTTGCCAATCTTTTTACAAAACTTTTTATCTCATCGAATATTTCGTGTCAGAGTTGGTAATTTTTATTCTGATTCTTTTATTCAAGCTGAGGGAGTTCCACAAGGAAGCGTCCTCAGTGTTACACTTTTTATAGTTCATTTGAGTCAGGTTTTATCTGTTTTACCATCATCTGTTCATGGAACTCTTTACGTTGATGACTTGCAGATCTCGTGCCAAGGCAGCAGCATAAATCTCATTGAGCGTCAATTACAGAATGCAGTTAATAAAGTAGTAGCTTGGTGCAACAGTAATGGGCATGCAATCTCTCCCGAGAAGAGTAGGTGTATTCACTTCTGCCGAAAACGAATAATTCATCCGGATCCAAATATCTATATTCAAAATGTACTTATTCCTGTGGTGAGTGAAGTGCGGTTTTTGGGAGTGATATTCGATAGAAAACTTACCTTTCTTCCGCATATTTTGAATCTGCGGAAGAGGTGCGAGAAAACGTTAAATATATTAAAGGTGCTTTCCAGAACATCATGGGGTGCTGATCGAAACTCCCTTCTCCGTATTTATGAGGCAATCCTTATCTCCCGGATGGATTATGGGTGTATGGTGTATGGCTCCGCACGTCCGTCTGTTTTGCGGCGGCTGGATACCGTCCATCATTGTGCATTGCGCATTTGCTCTGGTGCTTTCCGTACGTCTCCAGTTGAAAGTCTCTATGTTGTATGTCACCAACTACCGCTTTCCTTAAGACGAAAGACACTGTCTACTTTATTTTATTTCCGAACAAAATCTGTTCTAAATCACCCACTAAACGAAATTTCCCTGCCGGTTGGCCTTCGTCGACTTTATAATGCTCGCCCATCTCATATCCTGCCATTTTGTGAGAGAGCGAGATTGCTCCTTCATGATTCAGACCTTAATATTGTTCGTATTAAAGCTGTTGCCACTTTTAGTTTTCGACCTTGGGATATTCCACAGTTTTCTTTCTTGAATCCTTTCTTGGGATTCAATAAATCCTCAACTGCACCAGTGGTTTTCCAACAACTCTTTTTATATCATCGATATCTGTATTCTTCTTTCGTCCCAATTTTTACGGATGGCTCGAAATCAGATGGATATGTTGGTTGTGGAGTCGTTTTTACATCTGGTACACTGAATCATCGCCTTCACAATTCCTGCTCTGTTTTTACTGCTGAATTAGTGGCAATTTTCTGTGCTCTCCAGAATATATCAAACTCAGGTCAGCGTAAATTTATCATCTATACCGATAGCAAGAGTGCTTTGGAGACACTTTCAAATTACCAAAATCAGATGCATCCTATTGCGCTCAAAATTTTATTCACCTTGCAAAATTTAAAAAACGATGACTTCCAGATTATTTTCTGTTGGGTGCCGAGTCATGTTGGCATCTTGGGAAATGAGACGGCGGACTTGGCCTCAAAATCTGCAACAACCTTCTTAAACATAGGTATTCCCTATTGTGACATTAAAAGGTCCATTAATCATTACATCTATTCTGATTGGCAAAAGTCATGGGATTTACAGATCCAAAATAAACTACATTCCATTAAAACTGATATTTTTCCTTGGCCTGTTCATCCTATACGTGAGATGGATGTTAAACTGACTCGTCTCCGTATAGGACATACGAGTTTCACCCACAAACACCTAATTTTTGGCGAAACTGCCCCTGTGTGCAACAGCTGCCAAGTTCAATTTACTGTTCATCATATTTTAATTGACTGTCCTGTTTTTAACACTTATCGTTCTCGTTGTTTTACCACGTCTTCAACACTACAAGACTTGGTGGGTGAGAAAAACCACCCAAATATTTTTAAATTCTTAAGAGCTATTGGGTTTTTTACGTACATTTAGTTTCTTTTTAACCTTGTAGGCGTTAAGCATTGTTAATTAAGTTCTTATTTTTTACGTCACTATATAAAAATAATAAGGCTCATAGATTTAAATTTTGAAATACTAAAAACTTTTGCACATCCATTTCATAGTTTTTGTCTTCTGGCATCTGTGCTATTCATTTACAAATGAATTTTTTTTTAAAAAATATCTTTTATTTTTTACCTTTTGATTGGCGCAGTATGGCCAAGTTTGGCTTTTGTGCCATTAAACCTCAACTACCTACCTACCTACCTACCCATTCATTGGCATGTTTTTAATAATGTGTGCCATAATTACGTGAATTATGAATGATGACAGGAATGAAAAACGTTTTTTTTATGTAACAAGTTGCAAAGCTGATGAGCCAACCCAATTACATGATTCGAATCATGAGAATGATGTCGCACTCGAATGGAATTGACATAAAAAAATTCACGAAAAAACACGCATCGATATTCACTGTAAGAAGTGGTATCATTTATTTCAATTTTACTTACTCGTCTCATATCATCAATAAGTTTGCTAGTAATTGCCATGAGCTCAGAAAAAAAAATTCTCTATTACATTTTCTCCAGCATAATAAGAATGATATATAAAATCATTTTCATTAGCCGCTATTATAACGTTTTCCTAAAATCCTTTAGCTCTAAGCAAACGCCTTTGCCTATGTATATACTATATGGAGTTGCTATTTTACTCTGTGCGACTTCACTTTCTTTAGATAAATCTACATGGAATTTCCTTTTTTTAGCTGTTGATGAATCAAAGCATTCTGGAAAAATTTAAAGTGAAAAACTAATGAAGCAATTAGAGATAACGCTCTGAACGAAATCTATCTAAGCGGAGGAGGAAAAAATGCGAATTGGACTCACCATTTTCCATTGTTGTTGATATCCGTTAGAAAGAAGGGACACACACACACACTTTAGAACCGAACAAGACAAATCGTGAAAGCTTAGCCTTCAATCTGACATTTTATACTCCAAATAAAGGACACATTTTAAAAACAAAGCTGTTTTTGCAAATTTGACTGCGCATGTTCTTATATAAGACGCAAATCGTATGCTTATATAATTCAAAAACAACTCTTATGCAAGACAGAAAAATAGTAGGAAGGCTGCATGTTTAACTTTAAAGGTCACATATCTCATCTGTTATATTGCGTATTAGCATTGCAACATGCATGATGAAGACACGACTCGAAAGAAAACGAACGCAATTTGAACAGGAAACATTTTTTTATTCAAGGGGTTGTACCAATATTACGACATAGTGTTACAATCATTTTTATGCTCACAATACATGAAAGTTACTATTGTAACTATTCGTCGACATGGCATTCTCTTAGTTACAAAAACAATACTTTTACGTTGAGTGTTATAATCAGTTTTCTTGTTTATAACATAGAAGTTGTCTTTCACATTGTCAAAATGATACACACTTTGTTACAGAATATTCAGTTTGAATTATGGTTTCAGTTCCATACCACGCTGTACAATCAAATACTTGTCTGTGGACTGAAGGGCTGTGAAGCTCTCGTACTATTTCAGAATTGTTCAAAATCTTAAAATAGGCAATTTTCATTTTACAGTCCGATTCTGCTGTGTCCATCGAATAAGAGGTAGCCGCCTGTACACAGGAGATCATATTTTCGTACAGAGAATCAAGTGAAAAATTGGATCACGTAAGCGTTGGATGAGCCGGTGCGCTTTAGATACATGAAATCATATCTTGGTTCAGGAGCCATCGCTTTAGGCTCAGTTGCGGAACGGTAGTAATGAGTATTTCACAGTTTGTACTCCTCTTTTATACATTCTGTATCGGCAATGACATTCAAATGTGTTGCCACATAAACGTAAAAGATGAGGGAAGTAATGTTGAAACGTGCTTAGGCACGTTTATATCTGTCTTCATAGGCATGACATGTTTGATTTGAGTATGGTGTAAAACAGCACTTTTGCAAGCGAAAATTATTAGTTACAAATCTTTGAATAAACTTTTCGTTGAACGCAATGTTATTCGAATCTAGCGGTGATAAAGTATTTTTTACATCACAAATTTATATAAGAAATGTAGACAAAAATGAACACAGGTAAACGTCGAGGTGCTCTGGTAGCGACATTTGTTCCATATCAGATTCTGAGAATTCTGCTTGATGAAGTGTAAAATCTTAGCCTTCTGTGGAATCGAAGCGAAACTACAAAAATAAAAACAAGTGTTGTTCTTAAAGGCTATCTCAACCCAATGACTTCCGGGTTTTGTTTTAGGATCTAAGTTTACAATAAAACATGAGTAGCCATTAAGTGTCCTCGGCAATTCATCAGAAGCGAACACACCTCCAAATTTTGATCGAAGAATGGAATCGCTGCATGCAAGATTACATAAGCTTTGAGAATTCATTTTAAAAATCAGTCAAAACGTTGCGGTTTTTGTCAATCTCTACGATATTTCGATATTCGGCATAAACTATTAAATTGACCGTTTCTGTTAGTACCTTACTAAAACGAATATCCAAAGCCAAATTCGAATTACGCAGGATTGAATCATGCATTCCATTTGCATCAAGATCTGGACTTAAAACAATAGCTATGAGTGAATATCCATCCTTATATTCACTATAACTAATGTTGATATCTTTATTTTGGTGATATCGGCCTAAGTCAGTAAAGAGACTCATATAACATCTGCTGTAACTGTTAGAAGCATCTAATTTCGGCTGATAAGGTTTTGAAGGAATCATGCGATTTCCGTCTAACATGCAGAGGTATGATAAATCATAATGTTTAAAATTGAATGAATTTTTAGAAAAATCGCCATTATATGCAGTATTAGATACCATACCCAAGATCAGTCACGCTGGCACCTGTCCAATAAATGCATTTGGAATAGTTATAGATTGCATTCCTGAAGAAAGCGCGAAGGATTTCACCTCTGTTCTGAAATGGGCATCTTAATCGAGCCTATAGAAAGTGCGGTCTCGTGCGCTATTAAAATTGGAGGAGCGACCTTTACTTTCCTAACAAATAATGACACGTATAACTATTTTGTAATCTTGCGTAGCAGACATCAGAGCAAAGGCATCTTTATTTCTTTCTAATTTAATTCGAAAATTCACAGAATTGATCAGAATTTATTTTGATTGCCTAGATCGAAATGTAAGGCTCCTATCATGTCCATTAGTTTACTGTCTTTGCAAATGTTATATCTAGTTTTGTATCCCTTGCCGGCGCCCAACACCTCTACAGCGTCCATTTTCAAAGGTGTGTCTCTAAAGAAAAGACCTGCTGTTAATAGCGATTCTTGAACAGCTTTGGGGGACAGCAAGGCATCGAACATGCATCGATATGCATAATTCGCTTGTGAGGACACTTGCTTATCATTCAATGTCACAGAACATTCCGAAAATAATGTATTCAGCAAGTAATTTACGGGAGCGACAACGTTGGGAGTTCCAATATTTGATCCATTTTTTTTTTTAATTTTCACTTGTAAATGAAAAAGTGTATGAGCTAAATCGATATATGTGTCACCTACACCACTACAGAAAAATTCAATCGGGGTTTTATCACTCAGAGATGCAACGGGGAAAATTTCGGTAAATGAGCTTTCGTCGGTTGACAGTTGCACAGTATTAATAGTGAACAAATCATAAGCATTAGAGACACAGGCGCATGCTCTTGCATCCATCTTATGAGAATATGTCGGTCGCTGCTTTGGAATTACTTCGGCTTCGCTTGGAGCGAGGCAAATGATTCTTATTGTGTTATTTCTTTCTTTTTATACCCGAACCGCTTTGAAGCTTATGAAGAATGTCATCTCTTATTTTTTTAGACGTTTCTTTAAATCTTGCCCTCACCGAATCTTTCAGAGATGTTCCCGACACAACATCAGACATTACGCTTGAACCGGTTCTCAGAATATGCTTTCCTAAATATTTTCCTGCCTTCATTGCAATGGGAGATATCATTCGGAATAAATTTGAAAACAATCCATATCCTCTTTGTCCCCTCAGGGGCTCACCTTCTTTAGGTGAGTACGGGTGTTCCAATCCCGAGGTACCCAGGGATCTTTACTTACTTTACGTTTATTCTCCACTGCGCCTTCTGCTGTCTTCTTTTTTCTTTCCCTCGAGAATAGACGAGGCAGCTCTCTATGAGAAGCTGTCGCCGCTCTGTTTGCTTCCTGCTTCTCATGGACAGCAAATACCCCCACGTGTTTGCCATGCGTGGCGACCCATTAGACGGGTGGTGCACTGTGGTCCCCGGTGTGTCAATCGGCTGGTTGCTGGCCGCCTGAGTGATCAGTTTGCTAGGGATCAAGCGAAGGGGTTACTCCTTGGGCTTGGCGTTAAGGGTGGTCAATGTCCCCGGGGGTAACTCCCAGCGTATAGGTTCCGGCTAGCACTAAGGTGTATGCCGAGGCTGGAAAGAACCAGAGCCGGTAATTGCCTTCCCTTGTGGGGCTCCGTGGTGGGTGGTGCCGTCGGGCCCGAATCATTTGTCATGCCGTATGGGCTCCTCCAAACGTGGTCCCTTCAGTGGGCGTCGCATTGTTCCAACTAATTCAAATTTTGAAAACCATTATGATAGTTTCTTTATTATCAAACGTGTTTCAGATCAAAATAAAACCTTTGAAACGGTATCACCATTTCTTGTACAGAAGGCCGTCATCGCAACTGTTGGTGAAGTTACATCTATTACAAAAATGTGGTCTGGTGACTTGTTAATAGAAGTAAACTCTCGAAAGCAAGCCCAGAGCATACAAAAATTAAAAGCTCTTGCAACAATCCCGATAAGTATCAGCCCCCATGCTTCATTAAATACCTCTAGAGGTGTAATAACTTGTGGGGAAATTTTAAACCTTCCTATCGAATATATTACAGATGAACTAAAGCACCAAGGAGTTTTACATGTCCGTCGAATTACCATCAGGCGCAATGCAGAAATCATTGAAACAAAACATCACATCATAACATTTAAAACCCCGAAACTGCCAGAATATATCTATGCCGCATACATCAAATTACCCGTTAGACCATACATCCCGAACCCACTCAGTTGCTTTAAGTGCCAGCGTTTTGGCCATTCGAAGGCAAACTGCCGCGGTACACTCACTTGTGCCCGATGTGCAGAAAAAGGTCATGATAGCCAACAGTGTGCCGCAGTTGAGAAATGCGTCAACTGTGGGGGCGAACACACGTCCTAATCTAGATCCTGTTCACGGTGGCAACTTGAAAAGCAAATAACCACTCTTAAAATTAAAGAAAGTTTAACTTACCCTGAAGTTAGGCGTAAGGTAATGGCTCAGACTCCTTCTCCTGGCATAACATATGCTTCAGTAGCACAAAGAGCACTTTGTGCAAACTGTTCTTGCGCAAACTGCGAAAAAAATAACCCGACAACCAAACAGCACAAAGTTTCTTGTTCAGATATCGAACACTCCATAAGCAGTTCTCCTGAAACGCCTACAGTGTCAAAAAAGAAAAAGAAAAAAACTAAAAACTCGCTGACATTAAAACTTGCCAAACGTGGCCTAACATCACAAGATGTCCCGCAAAAGTTGAAAAAGTCAACAGTAAAAAATTCAGTCGCTTTTGGGCTTGCGACTCAAGGTAATGTCCATAAGGACTTAACGTCCATATTCGGCAGGCCAAATAGCCCTGATATTAAACTACACCCTTCTGATAACGAGGATGACTTGGATATGAGTTGCGAGTATGAAGCAACTCAAACAAATAGTCCTAAAGCTTCTTCGTTAAAACCGCTCTGTTAAGGGGTACCTTCCTTTCTTGGAATTGTCGCGGCATTCGATCTAAAATTCAGGACATCAAATCCATTTTTAATATTTTTCATCCTGTTTGTTTCAGTGTTCAAGAAACCTTCTTGACACCTAACATTCCACTTAAATTAAGAGGCTATAATTGTGTACGGAAAGATACAGACACTGGATCTCGTAATTCAGGTGGTGTTTGTATCTTTACTTCAAATTTGTATCCTAGCACACCTCTTACTTTGCATACTACTTTACAGGCTGTGGCTGTACAAGTTCACATACGAACTTTGATCACAGTCTGCTGTATTTTCTTACCACCTCATTATGTTATATGTCAGCAAGAACTTGATAACTTAATAGACCAGCTTCCTTCCCCTTTCATTTTATTGGGCGACTTCAATGGACATAGTACTTTGTGGGGTTCGGATAGTACAAACTCTCGTGGTAGACAAATTGAGCAGTTTATTACTAATAACTGTCTCCGCCTGCTAAACAGTCAGGAGAAAACTTACTTCCACGAACCCACACGCAGCTTCCATACAACTGATCTGGCCATATGTACACCTGAACTGCTGCCATTTCTCACTCTAAAGATTAGCAATAACCTATACGGCAGTGATCACTTCCCAGTTATTGTCTCCCACGCTGATAGTGGTGGTGAGACTCCTTGTCCATCAAGGTTCTTATTCAAACGGGCAGACTGGAATGTATTCGCAGAATTGGCAGATATTACAGAAACTATGGTTAGCACTTGTGACATCACAGAAGCAGTACAACATGTCATTGACAGCATAATAAATGCAGCAAATACTTTTATCCCAAAGACTTCCCCACGTCTAAGAAAATTTCGCAGGCCGTGGTGGAATGAGGATTGCCGCGATAGTCATAAAAAACAACAAAAATGTGGAACATCTTTCAAAGGTACCCGACAACAGAAACTCTTGTTGCTTTTAAACGAGTCAAAGCCCTTGCGCGCCGAATTCGTCGTCATAGTCAGAGGGCATCTTGGGTTAAATTCGTATCATCAATCACATCTTCCACCTCCAGTAAACATTTGTGGAGAAAAGTAAAGGCTGCTAATGGAATATATTGGGAAACCTCCATTCCTGTCTTAAATATAGGAAATAAGACGTATTCCGCCCCCTTAGATGTAGCTAATACTCTCGGTCAAGCATTTGCACAAGTTTCTGCATTAGATTCGTATAGTCCAACTTTTCTGGCAATTAAGAATCCCGCAGAGCGGTTGCGTCTGCGCTTTCATGATCGATGTCCTTCTCCCTATAACTGTGAATTCAAGATGTTTGAACTGCAAGTGGCCCTTTCTCAATCTCATGATACCAGTCCAGGGCCAGATGGGATCACCTATATTATGCTCCGACATCTGAATGCAATTTCCCTTTCGAATCTGCTTGCATTATTTAACAGAATATGGCTTGAACGAAAATATCCCTCACAATGGCGTGAAGCTATTGTGATCCCAATTTTAAAACCTGATAAGGAATCAAATCCTCTGAACTACAGACCAATTGCACTGACAAGTTGCCTTTGTAAGACATTTGAGCGCATGGTCAATACACGTCTTGTATTTGAGCTAGAGAAAAAAGGATGCATCGCCCCGTTGCAGAGTAGTTTCCGTAGAGGTAGATCTACTTTCGACAACCTCATTTTGCTGGAAACCCAGATACGTAACGCTTTTGTTAGGAGGAATCACCTGGTCTCTATATTTTTTGATATTGAGAAGGCATACGACCGGGCATGGCGCTATGGT
>JAPMOQ010065581.1:45297-83438 GCA_026543055.1 Argiope trifasciata | reverse complement strand
ATATATATATATATATATATATACATACACTAAATTTTTTTCCCGTAAGATTTTATTCAATACGAGCAAATATGTAGTAAAAAAAGAAGCAATTAAGCAGTTTTTAGCAATTAAACACTCAAAATCATTACTTCGAAATGCATATCGCTTGTCTTTTAAACTCGACGCGTCTACATTCATTAAATAAATCTTCTGTTCTTTCACCAGATGTTGCTTTGAAAGTTTAAAACGAAACTTAGTTAAATCAAAGGAAGTAAAAAAAAATAATAATAGTATTTTTTTTTATCTAATGTATTTAAAAGGAAATAAAGATTTAACTGAAGGCAGTTTTACCAAGATGCAATTAGAAAATAGAATAAAAGCTTAACAACGAGAGTACAAAAATTCTTTTAATCCATCACAATTCTTCTTAAATCCATCTTTCGTCACCTTATTAATCATTTAAATTCCTAACTGCGATTTGTCTTGACGTGTGAAATTTTGTTTTAATATGTTCTGTATTCACTTTGTCTTCCTCATTTTGGAAATTATATTATTAATCGTTTGGAATTAATTCATTCTAAGCAGAGATAAAACATGGTTTAGATTATGCTTTTCAGAAATTCTCAGTAGTTATTTATTCTGAATTTTCTAATTTTAAATACATTTCTGGCAATATCTCCAAATGATTTTCCACTTCGTTAAAATAATGCAGTTTCTTCAAACATTATTATCTAAAAGATGTGGAAAATCTCGTTCTTAGTTCTGATTAATTAAAAATGTTTTTCAATGAAGGAGTGTTATTTTTCCAATTACTTGCATTGCTAATTCGAATTTTTTAAGAACTCCTAGATTATTAATATTACCTTTGTAAAAATGCGATGAAATAATATCTTTTAAAGCAATGTAGAAATATTTCGATATCAAATCTTCTTTCTAGATTAAAAATTTTTCACTCTAATGATTAAAAATCCGGAATTAAATAACGTTTTGTAATTTTTAGGAATGCTTTAAATATTTTTGAGATTTCAAAATTTGCGTTTCATGTTGCAAAGAATTTTAATTGCAACAAAATGTTCTGATTAAAGATTAATCATATTACTCGAAAATGAATAAATGATGATTTTTGGAAAAAAAATTAAAAAATAAAGAATCCTCTTTTTCGAGAAAATCCTCTTATGGTTCTACAAATCGAATTAATTTAATGAAATAGCCGCATATGGCATTTTTATCATAAAAGAGATTTCTGCTGGTATTTCTGATTTGCTTCGTGAATATTTATGCTAATGCTTTAATCATTTTTCTGCGTTCTCCATTCTTGTTTGAAAGTTTAATCTTGTAAGAACTAATCTCATTTAATAAAGTACCTGGTATATTAGTACCTCAACCCCAAATTCTTCTGATTAATACATTTATTTATTTATTTTATGTATATAAAAACGTTTTGATAAATATATTTGCACGGAATTTTTATAATTTTTAGGAATGAATATTATAAAATACTTGTAAAAGAAATCCAAATTATGAAATGTTTCTTTAATTAATGTAAATGTAATTTATAATTAATTGTAACTGATATTTTGATATTTACAGTTATGTCTAGTGTTCTGAAATTCAGCATTTGTTCTTGAATTAGTAATATACAAAATTATTCAAATAATTCTAATTCTTCATCTTTATACACCTAAGTACATCAGTAATTTGTGAAAATTTCATTTTTATTTACCTTACATCCCTCAAATTCCACTTAGAATATTTTTTGATAGAAACATTTTAAGACATATTTGTTAATTATTTAACAAAGGCTAGATAAATTATGGCTAAAGATAGATTAAGCATGACTGATATCAGTGCTTCAGCTTGGAGACCTTTATCGACTAGTTGATGAATTGAGTGACTTGGCGACGAATTTGCAAACTTGAGTGACAAAATGGATTATATCCAAAACTTCGAGAATTTTCCCAATCCATAGAGTAGGAACTAAGATACGTCCAGAATACTGATTGGCAGATATGTTTATGGCATCGCCTCCCAGGAGCTACAAAAGGCCGGCATTTTGAACTTGTGTGGTCTTGAATCGACTAGACCTGAATTATGAGGTCTTGAAGTGATAGCTCTGAATTCAGGAGTAGTCTCGTCAACGGCGTTGCCGTCCATAATAGTAGTCCTGGCGAATGGTCTACTGTCTAACTGTCGTTGCTGTGTTTCTTCTCGGCTTGTGTCGTAACTCACTGTGTGAAGTAGTGAGTCGGCAATGAAAGAAAGAAGAGATAGAAGAATAGTTTAGCCACCTGGTGAGACCGTAGAGCAAAGCTCCATGGTGCTGAATCTTGTCTGGCCGCTTTGTGTGCATGGGCCAGTGGGTTTCTACTCGTGGACTACTTCTGCTATTGCGGGCTACTGTCTGTTGCTGTGTGCAGTTCTGTGTTTTCGTCTTCACTGTATAAAGATATCTGAACTGAAGATTTCATGTTTAGTTATAAATGGATTTGATTTCATATTGGCTTTTATATATGTAATAACAATTTGAATAGAAACCCTCTGAATTTTCAAGAACGAGATGTTTGTTTAATTCATCAGATATGTGATTTGAATTCACACTTCAATGACATGATAAGAAACTTTACTCTTCCAGTATAAATAAAAAAATTTAAATTATTGCTTTTGATGCCATTGAATAATCATAATTGTCATGTTGTTATACATTATTTGATAAACACTCAACATTAAGCCAAATCAAAAACAGTGCCGAAATTTCTAGCATTCCTCTGAAAATAAGAAATTTAATGCAAAATCTAAATAAATATATTAAACTTATGATCCCATAGTTTTTATTAAAGCATTGCAACCGTGTAGGTTTTGGATATTTTTCATAACTTAGTATCCCAGATTAATTTTATTTCATTATTTCGAAAAAAATATCAACTATAAATGGGAAAATGGTCTGTTAACTGAAACATGACACGTTTATTAGAAAATATATGCAAAACTTTAAACAGAGAAAATGTTAAAAAGATCTGTTTTATTATTCCATAAATTACAATGTTGTCGTATTACGTATTAAATTATAGTAGTAATGTTCTCGCAGTTATAAAGAACAGGATAATTTAAACATCCTATAATATAAAACTATCGAAATATGATTCATTAAAAGATTAGCATGAAGTGAATTTGTGGCATGTATTTGCAATTGCCGACATGGGGAAACGGCTAAATTAGAGACACTTTAAAAGGGAAAATATTCTGCAGCCAGAAAGCATAGCTGAAATTGTTCCTTTCAAAAAATTTGATTTTGAAATCGATTGCATAAAATGAAGTACAGTTGAACATAAAAATTATATTATATGAAATAAAAATATATTCAATGAATTTATACAAAGAGACCAGTTCAAAAAAGCTAAAGTTCCCCCAAAAGAATGCCATGAAAATTAACAATTATAAAATATCAAGAAAAAATAAAACATTCAATAAAAATTACAAAGTATCAAATAATTTCAACTATACATTTAAAATTTTATGTACCTCTTAAATAAATTAGCATGCAAGACATTTTAATTGACTAAATTTTGTTGGATGATAATTTACGTACGTGGTACATTCTTGGAATACTTGGATTTCTTGGAATACTTTTATTACTTGGATTCCTTAGAAAAATCTTAAAAAAGTGTTTTCCTCAAGTTTTTGAAGGGCATTTATTTCATAAAAACTCATTAACTAATTGGTAAATACCAAATTGTTTGAAACGAAAAGAAAATATTCAAGTATTAAGATATCCGACTACGTTCGAAGAAAAAAATTTGTAAAAATTGGTTTTATTTAAAATTATTAAAAGTTTTTAGACGTATTGTCAACTGTAATACAAAATACTATGAATATAACCAAATTATTTGAAAATGTAATATATTTTGAGAAATAGGAAAATTTGTAATAAATTTAATGAAATTTTACCAAAATGATTAGCATACCATACACAAAAATGTAATCCATCATTCCTATTTTTTTGTACACGTGTTATAGGATAAATAATGGTGAATGAAATAAACCAAAATCCAAAAAACATCTTGAGATTGAAAGACGTTATGGTTAAAAATATACGTATATATTTAAGGTAAAACCATAAACTCACAAAATAATTATTCTAAAAAAACCTATCACAGAAAAAGTATTTAACACACAATACAAATTTTGATTCTTTTCATTGCCCATATTACTTAAAACACACGCTGAAATTTTTATGTAAATACCTTCATCAGTTTTGGAGATATCATGTTACAAGTGGAGAATTTTTATAAACAATAAATGTTTAAGAAAATTGAAGCTAAAGACAAACTTTAGTTGAAAAATGTGTGTCCCTGGACGACAGGACAGTCCTTTCTTTTCCTAGAAAATAGAACTCGTTTTGGCAAGAGGAATGTTTACACTAGAAGAAATAATAGAAAAAAAAAGTTGCAAATGTAGTCGATAACCAACGTTTTTAACGTAGTCGGATACTTTAAATACTTTCTTATGTTTAAGAACAAAAGTCAGAAGCCAAGTCACTCGCCATGAAAGCATTTTCTATATCTGTTTGTCGCCAAATATCTTTCCCTTATAACAGTCCAGTACTATTTAGAGCCAATTCTTTATGAATCAGAAAACAGTTTACGCTATCCTAATCTGCCCATTTGTTCCTCCTCCTGTCATTTGGCGATGTTTAATTCGCAGATAAGGCGCCAAAGAGTCCAGAAATGTGTGGCTGTATCCTTGTATATAGTCGCATATATTGGCCTCTGGACTGGAACGATATTCGAATTAAAGAGCGCTATATCTCCTCAAGACGGCATTGAAACTTTTCTCTGTAAGCCATATTTTACAAAATATTTTTATCAATATTTTAAATAAAAGTTGCTACATCAATCAGTCTTCTAAATCAATAATTAAAACTGACTGATTTATAAAATTAAAGAATATTATTAGGAAAACGTGATGTTTTAGAACTTTCCGTCAATCATCTTAAAGAAAATATTAATTTCAGACCAATCAATGCCCGGAATTACTTCAAGACTAATGAATATGTGATTTAGTTGAAAAATGTTTAGCTAAATATTTGTAAAATAAAATTTCCAATAAATAGTCACTAAGTCTCAATGGGACCGATAGGTCATGATTTCATAGCTCATTCACAATGTCATTTTTTTAATGAATAATTGTTCATGGTTGTTAAAAAATGGAACTGTAAGCTTGGTTAGCATAACTGGTAAGAGCTTTTCTAAACTCCAAACATTCCTTCGAATCTCATTTATTTTAAATTTGACCGGGATTTATCTCATTTATTTTAAGAGTATTATTTAAAAGACTTAAGATTATCTATGGTAATATAAGAAAACCGAGATTGGATTATTTTTAAAACTTACATTTATCACTAAAATAGAGCTAAAATGTAAAATATAATTATCATAAATATTTACAAACAAAAATTAAATAAATTCGAGGTGCTGTAATTCACTTACAACTCATGAATTTATTTGTTAAATAAAAATATTTCTGTCGTTGCAATAAATAAAAGATATTATTTTTATTTTAATTTTTTGTGTGATTTAATGTTTTTGAATTTCATTTCAATTTCACCTTTCTTTGATATAAAATTCCTGTTCAAATTATATTTACGACTTCTATAAACGTATAAAAATAATCAGGAGAATTATCTTCTAAATTTAATAAATGAAAAGATTTTATTTATTGTAATTAATTTTTTTTACGAATATAAAAATAAAAACCTCAGTATTAAAAATTAAAAATGACTCTGTATATAAAGTTTTATATTAATGTATTTATATCTAAAATCAATGATTACAGCTAAAGAACAACATTAGAATAAAACTTTGACTTATTTTCACATAAATTATTCAATTAAAAATGATATACATGAATTGTAAATCAATAAACTTGACAACTGAATTATCGATGTATGTTTGCAACAAATCTGTTTACTATTAACAGTATTTTAGTCATTATTCAATATTGCGAGAACTATTTAGTTTTCCTTTTCAGAAACGTTTCTACTACTAATTTTACATTTGTACATTTTTTATCTCAATTAATTATCTCAATTAAAATAATATGAACGGATTAATATTGATTCGATTGAATTGAATAAATCTGATCTAGAATTTGAAAAATGGTGCTAAATTTTAGTAAATAAAATATTATATTATATCAAATAGTAATTTCTATTACCGTTTTTTGAAATTCATATTTTGAAATTTCTTTTTGCATCAGTAAATAAGCACTTAAATATTTATAAACAAAATAATTATATTTATCAACAATTATTTATAAACAAAAATTAAATACTTTAGAGGAGCTGTAATTCAATTGCAACTCATGAAACCATTTGTTATACAGAAATATTTTAGTCGTTGCGATTAATAAAAGGTATGATTTTAATTTTAAATAAATTTTTTTGATTTTACGTTTTTGAATTTTATTTCAATTTTCTATTTTTTGATAAAAAATTCCTATACAATTTATATTTACAACGCCTTTAAACGTATAAAAATAATAAACGTAAATAAAATAATTCCTTGTATCTTTATTGGCATTTCTAAATATTTATTATTTACTAAATATAGCTCATTTTATATTTGCATTAAGATATGCTCAATTCTATAACGTTTTTCTACTTAAATTGTTTTTATTCATTCTGTTTTTCAGAAAAATTGTTGAATAATTCGAAAAAAATATGCATTTGGCTTGTCAAAATTAATTAGGACTTTAAGTTTACATATGGTGTGAATTAAATTTTATGCACGTTTCCATATATTTTCCATTGGGCATACGGTATATTTTTTATACATCAGAATTGATTCTGATCAATTCAGAACTGACGTTTCTCGTAAGGTCGTGCTTTTATTGCCAAAATAACTTTTTAATATGAATTGAATTCATATTTTTTTCGTAATTAAAATTCCATAAATAATGCTATGTGAAATATGCCGCCTTATTAAAATTAAACATTAGTTTAATAAAATAGTCGATGAGACAGTAAATCTTCTCGAATCAGAAAAACAAAACTATCCATAGAACAATTTTCTTTAATTTCATGTGTCTGAAAAAAATGCAAAAATTTTTAAAAAGTGTAAATTAAAGTTCTGATAAGTAAGATTTTTTAAATTATATTTTCAAGATGTTTACTAAAAAAAACTTTCCCTAGCTGATTTAAGACCGTCTTCTTTACAGCTTTTTTCTTATATATTTAATATTTTTTAAAGAGAAAGCTATATAACTGGAACACTATGAAAAAAGGCAATTTATTTGATTTATTAATTCCTAAAATTCTTTCTTCAACAAATTCACGAAGACAATAAGGGAAAAATTAGTAGCTTCTCGGAATAAGAATAAAATAACAATAATAACTCAGTTTTAAAACATAATTCAAAAAACTCTACACATTATTTCTTGACGTAATCTGTTATTATTATTATTCCATGAAAGGAATTTTTAAAATGGAAACATAGTTTGAGGTATTCGGTAACTTCCCGCTTATACATAATCCGTAATGAGAATTTTACATCAAAGGAAATGATTGAAGATAAAATTTTATTTATGAAAGTATTTAAAAGAATTACAGGTGCTTTTAAAAGTGGAAAACATCGTAATAATAATTATTATTGTTTAGTTTGGATTACTCTATTGCGTATGTATCAGAATGTTCTTATTTCATCAAAAATGGAGAGATAGGATTGAATATAGAAGGAGTTAATTTCATTTAGCAATAGAAGGTATCCAGATTATCCATGGAATTAGACGTGTTAATTATTGCATATTGTTATGAATGAGGGGTTCTTTCAATTTGTCAATGGGTGAAGAAACAGAACTTTACACCGACGACTTTTATTAAACACGAAGAAACCAAGACCCAAACAACAAATATACAACCGAGACGAACAAAAGAAACTTATAGCAGCAAAATGTTAAGACATTTTTAACAAAATATTTAAGAACTAAGCTTATTTGCTAAATCTCGGGTTTTGAAGAATATTTTTAACTAATATGCTATTTGTTATTGATTTAACATAAGTATAAACGAATCTAAAGTATTAAAAAATATTCCAAATATAACTAAGCAGCCGATACACAGAAGCCTACAAATAGTTATCAGCAGTAATAACAGTGCACAATAGCCGATAAATAGTAATCGGTAATGATCAAACCCCGGCACACAAATCGGCCAGACAGAGTTCAACAGGAGGAGGGAATCTTCGTAGCTACTCGCTATGGTCTCTCTAAACATCTGCAATTCTCCACAGTCTCTCCGCTTTATCTGTATCCAACAGCCAACACACTACAAAATGATCGGGTACTCCTCACTAGAATCGAAGCTCCACCACAATAAATAACATGTTTCTTTATCGATTGCTTGAGCTCCCCACAATTCTTGCTCTTTCCTGGACTTATACAACTATTTATCAATGATTCTTTCCACGATTCAGTACACGCCTGTCTTCGGCTTGAGATTGTTGACTTTTTATAGTTCCTGGAATTAGGTACAGAAGGTTCTGGAAGAATCGAATATATCTCGATTCCCATAGGCTCTGTCAGCAAAATGCTAGATGATTAATTTTCTGTTATTTCCCCAAGTCGCCAAATGGTCGCAATTTTGCAGTCAATCTTCTCACTGATTCGGCATCAGATCAGCGTGGAACTGAGCTGATCATAAAATTTTTTTGTCCAATGATTTAATTAACCATTCTGGGAAGCAACAGTACAGATTTGGAAAAATATACCTTAGGGATTTGGCAATCGGTTGGCTGGAATTGGGCCGATGTTGAGGTTGAATTCAGCCAAGGATCGAATCTGCGATGTTTGGGATCGCAATCGCGTAACTTAACCATTCGACAAAAGTGATCGTTAGTGTCTAGTTACTGTTACTGCCTTATTAAGATACCACCCCAGGGAAACTCACGTTTTGAAATCCTAAACTGGGATTTCGTCATCTTATTTTTCAAAATAGGGCTTCAAAGTTTTTCTTAATAATTCATTTTTACTTTTTTTAAAGAAACTTTCAAGAGAAGGGGAATAGAAAATATTAATATGAATAAATATGATGAAATCAAGAAATATTTGTTAAAAATACAAAATAAGACATATTGGAGTGAATTCTACTGTCGATGATGCTATCACGTGTTAAAAATAAGTGCTAAAAAACCTAAAAAAATCTAAATTTACATGTATTAAATTTAAATATGTTGTGACATATTAATATAAATTTGAAACAACGAAGGAGAAATGGATAAAATATAGAATTTACATCTGTTATGAATTACAGAAATATGAAGGGATCCTACTCTTCCTCAAACAATTCTCTTAAAAAGTGATTAAAAGGTATTTTACCTGTCATAAATATATTTCATATCAATATCCTAAGATTTAATACCAGAATTCCATATTCATTCAATATTATATCATGATGGCAAAAGGGAAAAACAAAGCAATCAAAAACTTATCTTTTACTATTGCATCTTCAACTTCAGGGAAGAATTGACAGCAATGATGGATTTCAAATTAAATAATCGAATATCAAAAATAAGATAAAATATCAAAACAAACATCATAGGATCAGCAAAAAAGCAAATAAAATAAAACTTCAAAACAAACATTAACACTTTTTATAAAAGTATTAAATAAAATATTAAAATTGCCTCTTTTATGGTAACATTTATTCTACTTTCATTCTCTTTTTCATTTTAATAGCTTATATTTCGTAAGTGTTAGAAGAATTATCATAATATCTATTACGGTTGTAATGTCTGATTAGCTAAAAAAATTAAATTATTATAAATGATTCTATTCTTATTAATTATAATAAAATCAAATTTGTTAGCATATCTATCTAAATTTCTCAAAGATACTTTTGTTTATATCACGAACAAAATTATGGATAACAAAAGAACATTCTATTTCTGTCCTTTCGAAATAGCTCTTTCCTCTATTGACACTTGAAGTGTTTTGCTGCCAAAGATGAAGGCACAAAGCAAGCTCTTAAGTCTCCGTTATTATTTCCACTTCCACTTCAACTAGCAATTTTTTTATAATAACAGAAAAAAGTACTCGACAGGTTTGAGTGTTTCTTTTATTTTTCTTCTTTAAGTTGAAGAGATATAAAAAATTGCTTTCTTCTCAGATGTTCTCGTCTTGTTGAATGTTTATATTGCAGTTTCTTTCAAGCTAAAATATCAAGTTTCCTCAACAAAATGCTGATCTCTTTTAGGCAATTACAGCTTATATTATATTTATTGTTATGATATCCGATTTCGTTTAAAGGCTAATTTTTTAAAATTTAGATTTTTTAAATATTATTTAAAACTTTGGTTTTAGGATGTATTACCAAGTATAATACAATCCAAAAAAATGTTTCAAAATATAATATATTGTGAGAAATAGGAAAATATGTAGTAAATTTTAAAGAAATTTAACCAAAACGATTAAGACACTACAGATTTGTACTGCAGCAATGTTTAGCATTCTGCAGCAATCTTTTTTCTTTACACACAAGTTATAGAATGGAATGATAAACGAAATGAACCAAAATCTGAGAAAAGTTTTGTGACGAAAAGAAGTTAAGGGTAAAAATATACGTATATATGCATTTTTTCTGTCAATTTGAATATTTAGAATATTGAAACCTATAACATTTATATTTATATAAGATATTTCCTTCAGATGTTCAGTACTTTTACATTAATCAGAACTTAAAATCAAAATTGGAAATGTATTTACTCATTAATAATTTAAGCTTTATATTATTAGAGTATGGCTACAGAGTGAACCATTAAAATTTCAGCAAAAATAGAATAAATAATTATTTTAAATATTTTTATGGATAAGTCTAAATCAGTTATTTTTTTACTAAGAGTTAATTATTTTTGGAAAAAAAGGTGAAAAATAATCCTAATGGATTACACTAGAAATAAACGAGGAACTAATAAAAAAGCGAATCCGAAAGAATTGATAAAATATGAGCAAATACAGAGCAACAAAAGAAGCAATTACTCATTCAAAATCATTTACTCGAAATGTATATCGTATGTCTTTTGAAATGGTTGTGTCTGCAATCATTAAATAAATCGTCTGTTCTTTCAACTAATTTAACTCTGAAAAATTAAAACGAAACTTAAAAATAAAAATCAAAAAAAAAAATTCTACTATGAGATATTTATTAAATCATCTAATTGAATAATAATCATCGATTTAATGATCGATAATAAATCGTCTAATAAATCGATAATAAATTAATGATCGATGATTAATCGTCTGCTCTTTCAACGGATGCAACAAAACGGAATTTAAAAATAAAAAGGAAAATAATTTTTTCTACTCTGAGATATGTAAAAAGAAATAAATACTAAAATAGATTCAGTTTTACCAAGACGGAATTAAAATACAGAATTCTTAATAAATTAATTCTTTTTCAATCCACCTTTCGTGACCTCATTAATCATTTTAGTTGCTAACTTTGATTCATTTAAATGTGTTGGATTTTGTATTAAAATTCTGCATACTCATTATCTTGTTCCATGTCATTTTTCATTTTTTGAAATTATTTTATTAATCGTTTGGAATTTATTAATTTTAAGCAGAGATAAGATTTCAAAAAAATATCAACTATATTTATCTGAATTTTCTAAATTTAAATACATTGTTGGAAATTTCTTGAAATGATTTTCCAAATCATTTAAATAATGGAGCTGAATTTTAATCTCATGCTTGTTGAAGTTTCTGATTAATTAAAAATGTTTTCAATGAAAGAGATTTATTTTTCTAATTGCGTTGCACATCTAGTTCAAAATTTTTAAACACATGAAGATGATTAATATTTTCTTTATAAAAATACAATTAAATTAAGCATTTTAATGCGATTTGATACAATTTCGGATCAAAATCCAATTTCTAGAATAAAAGTTTCCACTCTAATGCTAAACGCTGGAATTAAATAAAGTTTTTTTTTTCAGAAATTGTTTGAATGTTTGAAATTTTAAATTTGCGTTTCGGTTTCAGAATTGCGATTTGCAGAGCAATTTATTCGCAACAAAATATTTGAATTGAAGATACAGCAAAATATTCGAAAACCAATGATTGATTATATGGAAACAAAGCTAAGCAAAATCAAATTTCTAGATTAAAAGTTTTCATTGTAATAATAAAAGTTGGAATTAAATCTAAATTTTTGAATTTGCTTTTCTCTTTCAGAATTTCTATTTGTAAAGCATTTTAATCGCAACAAAATATTCAAATTAAAGATTCAGCAGATTATTGAAAATGGAACGAACGATTATTTGGAAACGAAAATAAACTCTACAATCGTGAGAGAAGAAATCATTTTACTTTTTAATAAATAATATAAATTTAACTAAACAAACAAATACATAATATTTATTTAAAAAAGAAATTTTCTGCTCGTGTAGCTGATTTTCTTCTAGACTAATTCATAGTATTTATGAAAAGCTTTATTCATACAGTTTTCTATTTTTGAGGAAAGGTTAGTCGTGTAAATGAAAATCACATTTAATAATTTACCTGGTTTCATTTTTCAAAAAGAAATTAAATTAATGCATTCAAAGTCTTATTTTTTAATATATTACTAATATGTTATTTAGTATATTATTTTTAACATATATTTTGATAAATGGAAATATTTATACAGATGAAGTTATATTCAGATTATATACAGATGATACGGAAGTTATATATAGATTTTTTTTTACTTTCACTTATGAATGACATTTTAATAAATAACATTTTTTTAAAATCCATTAATCGTTATTTTTTTATAAATTGTATCTTAAATTCCTATGAAATGCGGTGACTTTAATTTTATTAACTCTAATTTTATGAGTTTACTCTTATGAAATATAGTATACATATTCACGTCCAAGATTATACAATGGTCCAAGATTATGAATTGGAATGGGTCCGATTTTTATCTGAAATGACAATATCGAAAGTTAAATTCAAAATTTTTATAATGAAAAGTGCTTCAAGTTTACAAAAAATTACTTTTGTTATTATAAGGATTATCCATATTTCTTCAATCAAACAATAACTAATAACTCATTGGTAAGCATGATTATTCAATTAATATTTATAATTAGAATAATATTTATTTTTAAAAGAAAGGAAAGTAAAAAATTACTAAACGCGTTTCTAAATTCAGAAACCAGTCACAAACCAAGTCATCTGAAATGAAAGGCTTTTCTATATCTGTTTGTCACCAAATATCATTCCAACATTATATTCCAATTCTATTTATGAGAAATGTATTATGGGTCATTTGTTTCTCCTCCAGTTATTTGGCGATTCTTAATTGGACGATAAGATGCCAAACAGTCTAGAAATTCATGGCTATATCCCTGTATATCACCGTTTATAATGGCATCTGGACTGGAATGATACTAATATTAAACAGCGTCAAGGTGACATTGGATATGTTGCGCCATTAATTTCTTGAAACAACTTGGTCTTCTCCAAGAGCAAAATTATGCTGCGAAATATAGTGATGATATTATACATCATATTATGTTACGTTTTAGTCTTTAAAAGTGGTGTCTTTAATTTTTTTTTACTCTAATTTTATGATTTTACTCTTATGAAATATAGTATACGTATTCACTTCCAAGACTATACAATGGCTTTGAATTGGATTGAGTCAGATTTTTATCTGAAAAGACAATATCGAAAGTTAAAATTGAATATTTTTATAATAAAAGTGTACCAAGTTTGCAATAAATTACTTTTATTGCTATAGGGATGACGTATTTTTTTCAAACAAACTGAATATTTATTAACTGAATAACTAACTGGTAAGCATAATCTTATTTATTTTCAAAAGATAGGAACGTACAGGATTATTAAAAGCTCTTTTAAATTCAGAAACAAGTTACAAGCCAAATGAAAGTCTTTCCTATTTCGGTACGTTGTCAAATATCCTTCCAACATTACATTCCAATTCTATTAAGGAGAAATGTCTTACAAATAAGAATTCAGTTTAATCTATTCTACTCGGGCCATTTATTCCTCCTTCAGTCATTTGGCGATAGTTAATTCGACTATACGACGCCAACCAGTCTAGAAATTCATGGCTATATCCCTGTATATCACCGCTTATAATGGCCTCTGCACGGGAATGATATTGATATTAAACAGCGCCATATATCTTAAATATGACACTGGATAGTTTGAGCCATTAAGTTGTTGAAATGTGCTCTTCTCCAAGAGTAAATTTATGCTTCCGGAACATTGTGATGATATTATATATCAGAAGACGGTTAATTTGTCTTTTCAAGGTTCCATGTTATAAATCCCGGTTTCGAAGTTGTATCTTTATTGAAATTCTTTTGAAGGGGTATTCTCATAAATGGAAATTTAATACAAAACCTTTCATCGATAAATATATATATATATATATATATAATTGAAATTCTTTTTAATATGAAACATTAATATTTTGAGGAGTAATGAATTTTTATATCAGTCATATAGATTGTCACACACTTGAGAGTTCGGTAAATCTAAAATTTTGAAATAGTTCTTAGTTTATAAATTGTGTATTTCTAAAAATTAAAGGTTAAATATCTTAATTTATGTTTTATATTTTAGTTTTTTAAAGCTTTTTTTCAATGAAATTCTTTATCATTTTTTCATCATTTTTTCATTTTCTTTACCACTGTATTCATTTTTAATTAATCTTTTGAAACTCAAATTTCTTATGCATCATCACATGAACTAAGCTTAAATTCGACCTGGTGTCTTGAATATTTGATTATAATATCACTTTAATTATTTAATATAACTGTAAAATTGTCTTTATATTAATAAAGCTTCAATTTTGATTATGATAAATTACTGATATTTGTCATGATTATCGAAACAACCATAAGATAAAAACAACGTAACATATAAAAAAAAATTCGCGTTTTTGCAAATCTCATTTACCTTAAATTTTTACGGGGTTTTATCTCATTAAATTTTGAAAATAATTTTTAGAAAACTTAAAATTATCAAAAGTAAACTAAGAAAACATGATTTCCTAATTTTTAATAACATATTTTTTATTAAAATAAGGCTGCAATGTTATGATAATTAATATTTACAAAGAAATGTAGGATATTTCACGTGCTATAATCCAACCAAAAAAATCAAAAGTTTTATCAAAAAGTTTGAGAATGCCATCTAGAACAAAATTGTTTTTGTAGCTGCCATAAGTGAAACATTTGCATTTATTTGCAAGTTGTATTATAATATTAGAGTTTTCGAATTTAATTTCAATTTAATTTATCTTTGATATAAAATTTATATATAATTTATATTTACGATAGATTTAAAACTTGTTATAAATACTAGCAGCATTATCACAAAATATAACTTATACACTAGCCTATATTTGTTATTTATATTTTCATCAATGTGTGTGTGTGTGAGTGTGTGCGTGTGTCTGTGTGTGTGTGTGCGTGTGTGTGCGTGTGTGTGTGTGTGTGTGTGTTGGCCTTCTACAGGTCAGACGGTTGGACCTACAGCTACCAAATTTGGTACATGTATACCTTGGAGGTTCGGAATGTGCACCTTGGAGCCCTTTTTTCGAATTTTTAATTAGAATTTGAATTATTTAAAATTTAAGCGAAATTTTGACTTTTTTCCGCTATAAATTCCGAAAATATTATTTCACAAACGTGATTTTAACATCAATTTAAAGATTAAAAAAATTAGCTTTCTGATGGTATCAGAGTTTTAATGTATAATTTAAGCCTCGATTTTTAACGAATTTTTAAAGAAATATTTTAATCATGTTTTTTTGAGCACGTGACTGGATAAAATAAAAGAAAACAATGACGGAAGTTCAAATAATAAAAAAAAAACTATCATCGTAAATCAAGTCTAAAGAAATGCAACTTTTAGCACGTGACCGGATAAAATAAAAGAAACATAAAATGTGATATTTTCTAAAAAAATAAATGCAAGGCAAAGGTTTATATAATTTTTTGCAGTATCTAAATCATTAATTCAACAAATCATCTTTATTTATGGTAAACCTGATCGTATTTAGACAGGATATGCATTGGAATTCCGACTTAAAGGCATATTTCTATAATCGTTTGCAATATCTGTATCATTAATTCAATATTTTTTTTTCCATTATAAAATGTGATAGTTCCTAAAAAAATAAATGCAAAGCCAAGGTTTCTATAATCGTGTGCAACATCTATATCATTTATTAATTTTTTTTTCCCTTTTTCGCTTTTTTTAAAAAAACACATTTAATATTGAAGCATCACGGAAAAAACATTTTTTATTTCACGATTTCTTATATATTTTTTGTTTATTGGTTTATTAATATTTCTGGAGCTCATGGTGTTAATGTATAACTAGACTGTTGAAAATATTCCTTTAATGAAAATTTGAGAACTATACTCGTAAGCTTAATCTCTGCTTTCGAAGACTTCTTATAACTCACACATCATTTCTTAAATTTTCTATGAATATAATTGAATCTAAAATATTTACAAAAACATATTCCAAATGAAATTAAGTAGTAATCTCTATTAAAAACATTTAAAACAGTAATGAAAACAGTTTGGTTTCTTGCGATATTAATGGCATGAAAAAATCAAAATATATATACAATATTCCTTCAAGTTTAATTTTCCTAAGAGTCTTTTCCTAAATTGAACGTTAGAAATATTTGCAGACTAGAAATGTACATTTATAAATACCACTAAGCTTTTGAAAATCTTTTTCATGATGCTCTACAAATGATTCATGAAATGGTTTTATTTTTTTCTCTTGCAATACTAACACGTAGATTCAATAAATTTTTCTATATCAACCCAAAATTTCAAATATTATCTTGATGTCAGACGTTTCTTATAATGTCCCATTTTATTGCCAACATAACTTTTTAAAATTGTCCGGTTGGATTTTTTTATATATTTAAAGTGTCGTAAATAATGTCACTTTCATTAATTATTCAAATTTTACACAACTCTATTTTGTAAAATGCTTCTCGTAAGTTTCAGGTAGAAGATAAAAAGTAAACACTGATTCGATAAAATATTCTAGAAGATCACTTAATCGAAATAAATTTATTTGTTTTAGTAAAACAAAATCTTCCACACAGTTTAAGCGAAAGCGTTTCTTTAAATCCATGCATGTTCAAAAAACAGTTTTGACCATTAAGATTTTTTAACATTATTTCCTCAGTGTAATTTCTTTTCAAAAAAAACTTCTATTAGCTGGGTTAAGGCAGCCTTATTTGTTTATTTTTTTTCCTTTCTTTTATATTTTGCATTTTTTTAGGTTAGAAAGTAATAAAACTGTCTTAAAATGGCGAAAAAAGGTAATTTATTTGATATATTAGTTCTTAAGGTGCTTGTTTCAACAAATTTAGTAAGACAGAAGAGTAGAATTTAGTAGAGTCATTGAATGTAAAATTAAAAATAACTCAGGTTTATATACATATTCCCAAAATTGCGCTGTGTTCTTTGGCATCGTTTTTTTTTTCTATTTCAGAAAATGACTTTTAAAATCGGATATTTATCTTGATATATTCAATAATATATACTACCCATACAATCCATAATGAGAATGTTATGTCAAATTGAAGTACTGATGGTAAAATTTTAATTTTAGAATTGAATAATTCCAAAGTGACTAGTTAAACTTCCAGCGGGTGCGCGTACGTGAGAGATAAACTAGAGATGAATTGCGTTTTATATCTTCACATCTGGTGGGGCTGGGAGCGCCTGTCCTTGGTTATTTGTCTCCCTTCCTTGGACCTACTTTCAGTTGTCGTCATAAGTTTGTAAGTCTGTGCAGATCAGAAGTTTGTATTTTAGAGATACGCGAGACCGTTCATGTAAGTTTTTGTCACATCTGATTTTGCATGATTTTTCAAATAAATCCGCATTGTTTAAGACTGGCGACAGTTGGCAAGTGCACATACGAAGGAAAATGTAGAAAAAAAGCACCTACATCCCTAAAAAGTGAGCTAAAATTAAAGGTGATAAAGAGAAAAGCCGAAATAGGTATTGAAGAACTGGAAGATGCGAAGTCAGGGGAAAAACCTTGCCAAAAAGAGACTAGAATCACGAGTTTGAGTTCCGAGATTTGCCAGAAATTAAAAAGTTTGGGGCACACTAAACACATTGGCTCAAATTTCAGCGCTATCATGAAATAACAATGAAACTATTTAATTCCTTTTCATATATCACTTTGAATTACTTTTTAATACATAAATTCTATATTCTTTTTTTTTCACTTCTATATTTTATATGAAATTTTTTCTGTAAAAATAACATCAATTCCCTTTATATTATTTTAAAATAAATTCAGTTAGCCTGTGGTCGTTTTATATTGGTATTGCAATCTATGTTTATAATGTTTCTGCTTCTTTTTAAATAAAATTTTTTAAAGTAATTGTAGTTACTAATCCTCAGCTATTTACAATATAATTTTAATAGTCACGCCTTTGAAAATTTACTTTTTACTATAGCGTAAGTGGGAAATACGTGCGACCTCTCATGTTGGTATGACTGTCACACCCGCTGGAAGGTTACAGCGTTTTTAAATAAAATAAATTTATAAATGAGTCACTTTTTCCTTGCAACTTATGAAAGGAATGCGTCATAATCAATATTATATAAAAATTTAGGAATTTATATAAGTGAAATATATCACAGTAATAAATATTATTGTTCATTCTATTATTCGGAAATTCTTTCCGATATGGAATATCGCTATTAAATCAAAACTTTAGTGAAATGAATGAAAAGGGGATTATATAACTGAAATTAGCAAAAGGAGTATTCCAGATTATTCGTGAAATTGGAAGTATATTAACCAGTGGTTATTCTGCATATTGTTACAAATTCAGGGTCCAAATAGATTTGTTTACCGGCGAAGAAATATTTCTGCAGTAACGAATGACGATTTTTATTAAAAAAGAAAAACGAACAAAGACGTTATTAATGATTCTATTCTTTTTTAATATCGTTCACCATATAATATAATTTATTAACGTTTCAATTTATTAATATATATATTTAAATTTTCTAAAGATACTTTAGTTTGTTTTTATCATTAACAACGATGAGGATAAAGGGAAATAAAATTGCCTCTCTTTACTTTTTAACTCAGAGGTATTTCTTCTGTAGGCATTTGGAGCGTTTTGCTGCCAAAGATGAAAGCACAAAGCAAGCTCTTAAGGTTCTGTTATTATTTCCACTTCAGCTAGCGTCTTTTTTTATGATAACAGAAAAAAGTGCTCGACAGGTTGGAGTGACTTTTTTTAATTTCAATCTTTCTTTAAGGTGAAGGAATCGAAAAAGAAATGTATTCGTTTCAAATGTTCTCATCTTGTTGAATATTTCTATTGCAATTCCATTCAAGCTCTAATATTAAGTTTGCTTAAAAATGAGTACCTTTTTTAATGAATTTCAGAGTAGAAAAAGAATCAACTAATGTTAACGTTTGAAAATTATTTTGCTGTTCGAAAATTATGCATACTAATTTCGACCTGTTGAATTTTTCTATTGAAATTTATTTTAAGCTCTAATATTTATCGAGAAAAACGCCCACCTTTTTAAATAAATTTCAAAGTAGGAAAAATTCAACTACGGTTAATGAAGGAAAATTATTTTGCTGTTCGAAAATTATGTAAATTAATTTCGAATTTTTCTTTTCCTGAACCTCTTTTAAATCTTTTTATTTCTTAAGGATTAGATAATTTTATATTTGCGAAAGATAAATGAAAAAAAAAATATGACAAAATATGCAATGACTTAAAAATTTTTCAATAAATAAATAAAGTTTCTGAAAAAAAAAAGAATTTGAAACATGCAATTTTTAAAGAACAATTTATCAGTAACATTTTAATACTTTATACTTTATATTTCCACATATCAAGAGTTACAGAAGAGAAAAAATATAATAATGGTAAGTATTTAACATGAGAGGATTAAAGGACCTTCTAGATATTTTCGGTTGAAACAAAAACCATGACCTCTTTTCACGCACTTACTCTACCTATTGCACTTATTCTAAAATTGGTTGATGTTAAGGTAGAAAACGATCGCCCCATCACATCTTGTGTCAGCTTATTGATTGTTATATACTATTTAAGACGGGATTTGATGAAAAAATGATTACAAAAGTCCTATAACATACTTGTTGCAACTAATTAATAAAAGTGTTAAAGTCAAAATCTAGAAAAAGAAAATAGCCCAAAATGAAAAAAGTTTTTATAACATTTTTTTTATTAGTTTGCTTGAAAATAAAGAAGTAAGAATAAAATTAAAAATTAAAAAAGTAAAACAAAAAATTATTTTTTTTAAACATTTTTTTCTCTCTCCCCGGAAGAAAAAACAAACTGAAACTATTTAAATTGATTTTTTTATTATTTTACATAATTTTTTTAAACTTATTCTCAGCATATGTTATGCCCTTCCTTTTTTTTCAAAATCAAATACAAAGAGTTTTTTTATTATTTGTCAAAGATCAAAATAATAAAAAAATATTTTCTATGAATTTGGACAAAAAAGATACCCTGAAAAAAGGAAGAAAAATAAATATGAACAGAAAGCTGATTCCAAAATGTTGTCCACTGGGAGTTGGTACAATTTTTTCCCAACTTCTTTCTAAGCCCTTTTTTTAAAAGAAAGACAAGATTCCAAACACAAGGTTACATTTGTAAATTGCTTTTCTAATTGGATTGGTAAGAAATCTTCACCATTCTTTTGGAAAAACAGTATTTCAAAGATCATGACAATCTACAATAAAAAGTAAATAAAGAAATATACTCTTAGATTATGGCCGAAACAAGGATAATCTTTTTTTCCCTTCTAGAGCGGCAATAAAACCGTAAAATTCAATGTTTACTCTTATTACAATTCAATCTTTACTCTGTAAAACAATTCAATCGTTACTCCGTAAAAACTAACGATATTTCCTTAGACTGAAAAGCACTAAAGTGCTTTTATGTAGCAAAAAATCTCAGATCTTTGTCTTAACGTAACTTTGATCAAAGAAAAATATTTATATTTGCATATTTCCTTTCTAGAATTCTAAGAGCAATGTCAAAATATATTATTCTAATAAAATCTAATTAAGATGTAACTATACTTGTAAACAATTTTTAGAGACGAAAAACATTATTATGAGAAAAATATAACCGTTTACTTATAGTCTTTAGTTTGGATAAATTATATTTACCTTTCTTTTTAAAAAATCATGGTAGCTTAAAGACCTTTGCTTCAAACTATCAACTTATAAGTTGAATAACACCTGAATAGGCAAATTTTCAATATCACACCAGGTTTTTAGTTTTATATGAACTAAATACCTTTGAACCCTTAGTTATGAGCCTTATTAAAATAAAGACGAAAAACATTATCTAAAGGAAAATATAACCATTTATTTATAGCCTTTTTTTTAATGTTGTGTTAACATTTCTTTTTAACACAGCATGGCAGCTTAAACACTACTTCGAATTATCATTTTATGACACCTGATAGTCGATATAGACACCTGAATAGTCGAATTTTCAATATCATACCAGGTATTTAGTTTTATTTAAACGAAATACTTCTGCAGCCTTAGTTTTGAACCTTATTAAAATGAAGATAATGAAGCACTTCTGATGGTAATTTACAATAACTCTAGCTCACATTATCGCTACTGCACTGAGATCCACATTACTAGAAAGAGTATAAAATCTAATAAACAAGGTGGGGCGATGGTGTTTTGGCTCGAATGGTGCCAATATGGGGATTAAATTCCACTAAGGATTGAACTCGCGATCTTATGGCTTGCAGCCGAGTAACATATCCCCTATACAAAATTGATCACCGATGTTTAGTGGAAATTACTGGTTTATTAAGATGGCATCAAAAAGCATTAATTTTATTAAATAATGCACTGAAGTGCTAAAAAAACAGGTGCACTAATCTACTATCATATAAAGTCACCACGGGCATGCAAATGTGCCGTAACATGCATTGCATGGATTCAATTACTCTGTAAAGGTATTTTGTAGACTGTTCACACCTTAATTCCTGTAGTTCTGTCCATAAAGCCATGTGTGGGTGAAATGGTGGATATTTAACGACAGAACTTTGGAAAACATCTCAGATATACTCGATAACGTTTATGTCAAACTAATTATGTGTCTTAGAGAGGGAACGAAATTCAGTAGAGTGCTCTCAGGTATCAGATAAACAAATCTAATATCATGTGGAGTCACCAGAAGCATGCAGACGTGCCGTAACATGGTAAGGTATGGATTCAATTACTTTGTAAAGATATTCTGTAGACAATTCATACCTAAATTTCTGGAGGGATGTCCATAAAACCATGAGAGGGAGAAGTGATGGAGATATAAGGACAGAAAGTTGCTGAATATTCCAGATATGCTCGAAGATGTTTATGTCAGGGGTATTATGTGTCTAAAAGAGGGGAAGAAATTAAGGTAAATGCTCTTCATTTCACTCGATAACTGCGGTAGAATGTCGGCCTACATAATATCATGTCCATATCTGTCGGAATGCACACATGACAAGAATGGATATAGGTGGTCAGAAAGGAATCTTGTAGATACTGCCACGTTCAGTGGTGGTGAGGTGGTCGGCTGAAGACAAGAAGAAGAAGACATGGTGGTCAGAAAGGATTTTAACTTACTTCTGACCTGCCATGGGGAAGTTTAGAAGTATCAACAGTCCCGTTTCATACCAATTGTACACGCCTCATACTGTAACAGAGCATTTAAAATTTTGAATAGATTCTTATAGCCATGATAGATACATGGATTCATTAGGTTTTCTCCAAACCCGTGAACGGTCATTCCCACAATGCAATTGGAAACGTGACTCTTCAGACCATACAACGATTTTCCATTCATTAAGAGTCCAATGACGTTGTTGGCAATCCCATAAAAGGTGGAAGAACGCAAGAAAATAAATGCATTAGTGGAGAAATGGGTACTGTTTACCATTATTGAATGGAATGTATGGAGGTCTCAAAGTGAAGGAAAAACCTGAAGATTGTCAATAACGATTTAAGTACAGTACTGATGATATCATGTCATCTCAAAACCCTGAAGGATATGATGTCAAATATTGATAGTTTCATTCCAACTGTTTGAGAATGTGCAGGTGGTGGGAGAGACAGCTATTTACCACCCCGAAAGGAATGTTAGTTTGACTGTTCGGTCCATGTAAGGTTGGACAATACTTATTCAGCAGTCGACCACAATAAATCCTGTCGATACTGCTACTTTCAGTGGTTGCAGGGTAGTCGGTTGTACACAAGAAAAAGAAGAAAATTTGTGTGCTAAGTAAACAATGGTTCACAAGATTATCTACGTTTGCAAAAGCCCATATTAATTAGGGTACACTGTACATTGCGGAAGCTGACACTTATTGATGGGCCTGCATTCAAATCCTGCTATTTGAATAAAGAAATTGATGAATTGTTGAATATCTATAACTATTCTTTTTAGCCATCAATTCTGTCAAGATCTTTTTCTAACTCACCACTGTCTGAGACTGGAAGGCGTAATGGAAACTTGATATTCATGTACCTTGTCATCAACCTTGAAATCTCTATGCAGGAAAATCCAAATTTCACGGCTGCTTCGGAAATGATGTGCCCCATTTCTCGTACTCCGAGAAAATCACTTTAATCATTATAACCCGCTTTTATAACCGCACGAATAGAATTGCCTACTCAGGCACCTAATGTATTATATATGCACTGTCTAGAGTATCGCGTTAGGCTAATCAGGATATATTACATTCTTCTAACTATGAAACTCTTAAAAAACAAAAACATTGCTTTTAGCTTATTAGCAAACATAAATATATTCGCATAATTGATGCATGGAAGCAAATTTTTATGAAATATTAATAGAAATTCAAGTAGTACTATATTTTTTCGTTTCATAATTTCACAATATTTTAAACAGCAGCAGCATTTTAATTGTGTGTTTTTTTTTTGGATAAATGAATTGTCTAATGTAAAGAAAATGGTCTTAGTTTATATTTTGATGTAACTAAAATAGCAGTTTTCTTTTAACTTCTATTATTTTTAACGTCGTTTTCAGAATGCAAGTTTAATTTATAGGGTGTTCAAATCCTATATAAAATAATGATAAGAACCATTGCCAATAGGAATTCTTTTGGAGTTTTAGTCGAATTTATAACAAGTTGAAAAAGAGCTGAAAATCTGTCTAGACATGGGATTATTTCCTTAGTGAACAAGTCTGCGGTACGTTGTAGTAAAATACCATATGTCTCAATTGTTTTAACGGTTACCTCAAATTTTCATTTTCCCTAAATGTTGGTTTTTGACTTAAGATATTTGGTACAACTGAGGAAATATTTATTTATATATTTATTTAATATGCTGCTTTATATTTATCTCTCATACTTATAATGCGTATTATTCTGGTACATATTTGAATACTTTACTTCATCCAATGTTAAGAACACGAGAGTGTCTAAAATCCTTTTTTTATAAATTTATTTTATAATCTTTTTATTCCTCTTAAATTTTTCACAGTTTTCCCTTATTAAAATATGAATTGTGGAGAAATCGGCGATCCTATTCACTTTGATGTGTTTGTTCATTTAAATCTATTATGGCATCTTAGAAAATCATCACATTCGCTTAAAATTCTTTGATCTAAATGAGTTCTTAGTAATTTACCATCAAATATAAAGAAACCAGAAACATTGTTAAATTCTTAATTGCTCAAAAATTATTAGGTTTTTAATTGATCCTGAGCAATTATTCCAACATGATTAAATCTGTGAAGGATACTGAACAATTATTCCAACATGATTGAATTCTTGAGTGATATTGAATAATTACTCCATAATTAATTAACTCTTAATTGATCTTGAATAACTATTCCAAGAGGATTAAATTTGTGAATGACCTTGAAGAATTATTCCAACAGAATTAAATCTGTGAATGATCCTGAACCATTATTCCAAATGATTAAATTCTTGAGTGATATTGAATAATTATTCCAATATGACTAAACTCTTAATTAATCCTGAACACTTATTAAAAAATGGCTGATTAAATTTTTAATTGATCACGAAAAATTATTCCAACATGATTTAATTTTTATTTGATCCTTAACAGTTATTCCAGCATGATTAAATCCTTAATTGATTCTGAATAATGATTCAAATTTTATTAATCCTATCAATTTTTCCTGACAGTTTTTTGAATACTCACTTCATTCTGTTAATTAGACAACCTTAATCTTCCTGTAGTAATCCTTTTTATATAATTTCTTTGTGTTTCAATCATATATTATCATTTTCATTCATTTCAGTTTTCTAATCTGCATTAAAATGTTACAATATAATTTTTTACTTTGTCAAGATTCCTCGAACAATCAAACTTTCCAATATATCACTAAGAATTGCTTTTAAAACATTCGCAATCATTTTAAAGTTTAAAAACTGAGTCAAGAATTACGATTAATCATCTTTCAGAATCGATTTAAGGTTTTGTGAAACTCTTCTATTGTCCACCATTTTTTATCTTTGTTTAAATGAGTGAAGTTTGAGTTCCATTTTAGAATAAATTTAGGGCTATTTATGAATGGATAGAGCAATTTCGAGTTGCAGTCAGATGTATATAGATGCCAAAGGTCTATAAAATGCTAGAGAAAAAACTTTGGGAGCTTATGGATTTAAAGTATGGCAGCAAGGCCCATTTACATAACAATTCTTCGAAAGAATCGTGTCCCGAAGTCTCGTGTCTCTAAATTCAACATAACAATGCCCTAAATCAGTGTTTCTCACCCTTTTAGTATTCACGACCCAATTTTCAATCATAATTTTCATCGTGCCCCCCTCCCCACCCATACAATAAAATGTATATAATAATGATTTATTTTGAGTATTTTGGCGCTAAACCTACACAACAACCTTAATTTTAAACTTTACAAATTACCAAGAATACGGAAATTTATTGACATTTTGCAACACCGATCCTCAGCATTGAAAAAACAAGAATTCTATGCTTTTTTATTGCTCTTGCTTCCCGCCATGTCGGGAATACTCACGGTTTCGCGAGAAGTTTCGATTTGTCTGGTCAGCTTAAAAGTTAAGATAGGAGCGTGCGCAGATGTGAACAAATGTTTTCTCATAGGAAGAAGATGAAAATTCAATGACGCCAATTTCAATTCCAGACAATCTCATTCGAATCGATCCTTCTATCGCTATTGAATCTATTCTGAATGTGTATGTTATATATATATTTTCGTGTAATTGCAATTCACCGTATTAAATATTCACGGCAGCTGACTTATGCAAAATCATTGATAAATTTTTAAGTTGACGTAAGCGAGTATTAGTCGATAGACAAGCATAAACAAGTACACAGACGAGAGTGGCTCCGAAAATAAAATCAAGAAAATATTCTCAAGAATACTTAAATTTTGAGTTCACTGGTACTGAAGTAAATGAAGAAGAAAGACCCCTGTGTATCATTTGCTCAAAAATGTTGGCGACAGACAGTATGACACCTAATAAACTTAACGACATTTGGAAACGCTTCATAGTGAGTACGTAAAAAAACCCAGATAATTCTTCGAATTAAAATTAAAATCATATGAAAAGTAAAATCATTGTTTAAAAACTTTGTCTGTGAATGAAAAAGCTTTAATTGTCTCTTACAAAGTTTCATAAAAAATAGCCAGGTGTAAAAAACCTCACACCATTCGTGAAGATCTTATTTTGCCCGCCGCAGTTGAGGGTGTAGAAATTATGTTTGGAGATAATTTTGCAAAACAATTGCAGTCTATACCTCTTTCAAATGATACTGTTGCCCGTCGAATTGCTGATATAGCTGAAGATGTAGAGTGTCAGCTTTTGTCGAAGTTACGTGACAAATTGTTTTCAATATAACTCGATGAGGCAACAGATAGTAATAAAGATGCTCATTTCATTGCCTATGTTAGATTTTGTGATGATTTGTCAGTAGTAGAAGAATTACTTTTCTTCAAACCAATGGAACTCAAAGCAACAGCATTCGCATTATTTGCTATCTTAAATGATACTATGAACGAGGCAAACATAGAATGGAAAAATTGCGTCGAAATATGTACCATTGGTGCTCGTTCTATGTCCGGAAGATTCCAAAGTATTCAAGCAATTGTGAAACAAAAATCTCCACAGTGCGTCTGGGCACATTGCATGATCCACAGAAAAGCTGTAGCTTCCAAAGAAATGAATCCTTGAATGAATGGTTTTAATATTGTGTTAACTATGGTTGTAACCGTAGTAAATTATATAAAAAGGAGACCCATGAAATCAAGAATCTTTTCCGCACTTTGTAAAGACATGGGTGCAGAACATTCAGCGTTACTATTTTATTGCGAAGCAAGATGGTTATCACGAGGGAAATTTTTGCAACGTGTTTATGAATTAAGAGAAGAAATCGCCGTTTTCCTGGAAGAGGAAAACAGACTGGAAGCTGAGAATTTTCGCGATAGTTTATTTCTGATGAAATTGAGCTACATGGTTGGCATATTCGAAAAATTAAATAACTTGAATCCTCAGCTGCAAGGAGCGAATACACATATATTGGATTCGAGTGATAAAGTTAATGCTTTTTGTAGGAAATTGGAATTGTGGAGCAGAAATTTAAAACAAGAAAAAGTAACAATGTTTGCAAATTTGAATGATTGTATTAAAACTCACGTCTGAAGAATACCATGTAAAAGTTGTTTTTGTAACTACTGAAAATCATTTAGCAAAATCAGAGAAGAATTTTAAAAAGTACATTCTTGCTGACGTCAAACTGATATCAAGTTACAAGTGGGTGAGAGATCCATTTCAAAGTATTCCCGAAGGATTCTCAATTGAAGAGGAAGAAACCTTCATAGACTTCACGGCAAACTGCGAAACCAAAAGACAATTTTGTAATCCATCACTCTTGAATTTTGGGCAGGAGTGGATGATGAGTTTTCTTTACTAAAAACAAGGGCATTTCGCATTCTACTACCATTTTCAACATCTTACCTTTGTCAAAACGGGATTTTCTGTGGTATCTTCTTTGAAGACAAAATATAGATCTCAGCTAAATATAGAAAAATAACTGAGAGTGTCTATTTCTAATATTAAACCCTCCTTCGAAAAACTTTGCTCTGCAAGACAGGTCCAAGGAAGTCACTAATAATTAGTAAATTTGTTTTTAATTTAATAAGTTAATTATTAAATATGTCGAAATGTATTTTGTTTTGTATGTGTGTGTGTGTTCATTCCTTTCAGTCACTTAATCAGTTTTTTTAATAACATTTTCTCTTAGATATGCTCGTGGCCCCCAAGGAGGGCACGCCCCACAGGTTGAGATTCACTGCCCTAAATCATTCACATAAATTTGAATGATTTTAAAATCATGACAGAGTTGGCATTAACTATGGTTGAGTTCAAAGGGTCATCACCATCTACGGCACAGCCTCTCCTATTGGAGGCATGTCCTTTATGGTATGGGTTACAGCTTTCCCATACTTAAGAAACTATTTTTGAAATGAGAAACAACGTCTATATTCGGTCTCAAGAATAGCGCCAAAATCTAATCAACAAACAGTATCTTGATGGTCAGAAAATTCCTTTTTTTTTTCATTGAATATAGAAAACTCATAGCAGTTATAATATTAAAATAAAGAGTGGTATTAAAAAATAAGACAAGGAATATAACTTTGCTGTACATATTAAGGCATCCGACTACGACCAAAGGAATATTTTTGAAAAATTGGATTTTTAACAAACTATTTAAAACTACGATTTTTAGATGTATTGTCAATTATGGTACAAAATGCTATAAATACAAATAAATTATTTGAAAATATAATATATTTTGCTGAAATTTGTAGTAAATTTTAATGAAATTTAAACAAAATGGTTGAAAATTTACACAAAATGATACTGCGGCTATCCTATTTTTCTTTGTACACACATCGTAGAATACAATGTTGAACCAAAAGTGAAGAAAAATATTGACATGCAAAGAAGTTATGGATAAAAATATTCGTATATGTGTATTTTTTCCATAAATTCAAAACTTAATTTTCTAAAAACACCTATAAATGAAAAAGTATTTCAACAACACTAAAACTTTTGATTTCTTTCATTGCCCATATGATTTAAAACACACCTGAAATTGTTTTTGTAAATACCTCTATTAGTTTTTCAGATATCATGTCAACTGTGAAGAATTTTTGTGAAAATGAAAGTTTTGAGAAAATTGAAGTCAGAGAAAAAGTTTTAGCAGAAAAAATATGAGACCTTGAATAGTAGGTCTGACCTTCCTTTTTCTAGAAACGTTAAATAGTTCTGAAGAGAGGAAAGTCCAAACTACAAGAAATAAGAATTTTAAACAATTCGCCAATGCTAACCAGTGTTTTTGACTTAGTCGGATGCCTTAAAAACAACTGTTCACAAAATTATAAATCTAAAATTAAGAAAAAAAAATTACAAATATTTCCAAAAAGCAATTGATTGGTGAGTTGAAATATTTATTATATATCTCGAATAAAGAAGGAATCATTTGACTTCAGCTTTTATAAACATCAACTAAAAGCCTCCTTTCAATACAATAACATAGTAAATACACAATAACACTCTTCTGATCAAAGGTTTGCGAAACCTCTAGAAAATGCAATTGCTTTCTGGAACGATTAACCAATCGGAAATCGAGACCGAGTTCACGTCATCCGAAAGGAAGTCCGATTCAATTCCCTTAATTGAAGCTTTTTGGCATTTCGTTAAGGAGAGAACGGCTCCTGCCGAATCAGCGCTCTCTTCAGAAACTGAGGACAAATCGTGTAGAAGGAACTAATCAGGATGTTACGAAAAGAAAATCATGGATGATGGTTTATTGTTCGAACCATTTTAAAGAAGTTGATAATGTAGAATATGAAAATGAAGTGATAGAGGAAACTATAGTCAATGTTTAGGTTTATGCTATTCAGATGTGATAGACGAAGACAAATTGCTTATATTTTGTAGAATTAAGATATCCGGGGATGCATTGCATGTCTTTTGTAGAATTAAGATATCTCATATCCTTTGTATCTAACAGATGGTCAAAGGAAAACATTCAATGTGAAGTTTCATTTGCTTTCATTGAAATATTCTGAGTCAACAGATAGAATATTGTAATTTAAGGTATCCGACTATGTTCAAAACACTGGTTATCGACCACATTGACGAAATTTTTTTGTATATTGTTGTTTCATGTAGTTCAGACTTTCTTCTTCAAAAAACAATTTACCTGTTCTGTGAAAAGGATGGCCTGGTCCATCATTTAAGCAAAACATATTGGCAGCTAATATTGTCTTTTATTACAATCTACTTAAAACTTTAATTTTCGTGTAAATTCACCACCGTCAACATATTTCAAAAACTAAGAGAGGTATTTACTTAAAAATATCAGCGTGTGTTTTAAATAATATGGGTAATCAAATGAACAAAATGTCTAATTGTTCTTGAAATATTTTTCCCCTATTTATAGGTGTTTTCAGAAAAATGAAGTTGTTAATTAATGAAAAAAAATTTATATATACTTATACTTTTATTCATAACTTTTTTGCATCTCAAAATATTCCTTATGTTTTGGTTCATTTCATTCGTCATTAGATTCCATAACTTGTGCACACAGAAAAATGGGATTGATGCGTTAAAATTGTGTTAACCGGTTTGCTTAAATTTCATTAAAATCTATTATAAGAGTAATTATTAGGGTACCTCGAAATGAGGATGAGGTGCTTTCAGTATGGTGGTTGGATCTCACCAACCCCGTGGGCACAATAAGAGGTGAGGGCACTGGTCCTCCCATCGATGACGGGTCATACTTCCTTCGGGGAGGGCTGTACACTGGCCGGTGATAGCCTTCAGGGCTCAACCATAGTTTCCCTCTAGTATTGCGGTAACGACGGTTCGGTCATTCAGTCTTGAGTGGTTAATTCGTGTGCCTTAGTGGCTGGTCGGAGGTCAGTGATATGACTATTAATGAAGTTTCTTGTATGCTCTGTATTAAAGGTGCTAATTTACTAAACTGACTATCAGTAAGTATTTGGACACCTATACAAATTATGATATCTGGAATTATGGTCTTGGAGTGTTTCTCCTGGTATGGTCTGGGACCATTGGTCCCCATTCATGGTAAGCTCAACTCCGATGCCTACTGCACTATTTTGGATGACAATGAGCGTATTACGTTGTGGCAGTTTTACGGGTTGGACCCCTGTTACTTTCAGGATGACAATGCCAGTTGTCATGTTTCGACGTCACCCAAGGCTTGGTATGGTGCCAATGGACTGGCCTGCCCAGAGTCCAGACCTGAACCCTATCGAGAACCTCTGGGATGAGTTGAATCGCCGAATTCAGGGGTGCTCTACCCGTGCAAAATCGGAGAAGGAAGTTGTGTGTCTTCTCCAAGCCGAGTGGAAGAAAAGACCACTAGCTGTCGTACAAAGACTTGTGGAAAGTATACCCCGGTGGGTCAACGCTGTAATTACCTCTCGTGGAGGCTCTACCAACTGTTGATTTTGAATAAAGTTAGTTTTTCTTTCCTATCACAGGTGTCCAAATACTTATTGGTAGTCAGTGTATTATTGTGCATAAAATAAGGGATTTTGAGCATGATTTTGAAAAATACATAGTGTTTAAGTTTTTATTTTTAAAGACCCGCTCTTTATAATTGTGAGCTTTTTATTATAATAAAGTCTATACAATAACTGAGACCAAATTGCCAATCAAAATAAGCCGAAACTGTAACTTCGAAAGTGATCAAAAGTCCCTTAAAAGTGCAGTTCTCAAGAAGAAAAACAAAACCACAGGACCCAAATGGAAGCTACAGATTTTGACTGAACAGTGATGGTTTATTTGCTGACACTTGTCACACAGATGTTGTCGATGTCATTTATCATTCTCTTCTCTTTAGTTGGTATTCTCATTTCTCTGTATGTTTAACCCACAGTCAGCATTTGTTTAAGTATTACTGTTCCCTTCATCTGATTATTACTTCATCAAAAAATTGAATGCAGTCGTGCAGGATTTGACACCAATGAGATTCTCTCTGGAGATGGATGGTTTGTTGTGTCCTTCTTTCTTTATTGTTTTTTTCTTCTTCTTTCCTTCCAGTCTAAGCCCTTCCCACCTGTTAGATAACTTAGTGTTACAGGCACCTGGGGCACAGGATAGCATGTTTTTTTATGATATTTACCAATAAACTGCATGTCATTGACAAGAAAACGTCTTTGGGTAAAACTATACCAAAGTGCAATAATAAATAATGCAAGGAGTTATTAAAAATATAATTCTTTTTCTCTATATTGTACAAGTCGAATTTTATAAATTGAAAACACATTATAAACCTAAAGTGCTTATAATGTAACTGAAATAAATCCTGATATAAAATGTGATAAAATTAAAACTTCTATAAAGAACCTACGATTAAGTAGATCACAATCTAAGCCACTAAATTTAATATTTATTTGAAAACAGAAGAATTATCTTTTATCTTTTCTAATGGCTGAAAACAAATAAAATCCATTTTAATGTTTTGTTTTCAAAGTACTTAAATTAATGTCGTTATTGATGATAGTAATGGATTGAAATAGTTACTAATAGATCCAATTGTTAATTTTAAAGACAATTTTACAACTAACAAAACTAAAAGTATTCATGTTTTCATTCATATTTTCAAAATATCAAAATAGTGGCAAAATTAATATTGCTTTTCATCAGCATCATTGGTTTCACTTAGAAATAGGAATTTGAAATTTGATACTCACACATACATGCGTAGAAGAGGGCTTAAAATACCTAATGTTGGAAGAAATTTATGTTTAATACACGTTTGTTGATGATTATTTTTAGCTTTAAATCGTTAAATATAATACAGATATGTATAATTTAACAAATATTGCTTCCGTTTTTATATAAACAGCTAAATCTTAATTAGATGGGTGGAAAAGTGCAAAATATATGTGATAAGAAATTATCTTACGACCAAAAACAACTTGCATCGATAAATATGATAATAAATTGTACAGCACTCCTTCAAAGAAAGATATTTTTATGGTAGTCATTTCAAAACCCGTTAACGAAAATGAGAAGATATGAACAAAATATGTTAGAAAATGGTTGAACGCTTTGTCTATAAATGATCGCAGTTTCTTCTTCATTTTATGTGAAATATATCTCCCACGTATCAATAATGGTGGGTTTGCACAGACAAAAAAAGTCCCTCAAACCTTGAAGGAATTGTAAAAAGAGAAATCTGGAAATAAACTCGTGCACGTGACATGCGTGACTCAAACCCTGTTTTTACTTTCATCACATGGCCCTATTCGCCGTTATATCGAAGAAGATTTTCTTTCTCTGAAAAGGGTTGTTTTCCCGATTGCAAAGTATACCGTAATGATAGAAATATATTAATGTGCCATGTTATTGAGTTTTGCTTTCGTTTTATGACATGAACTTTCTGATAATAGACTAGGATTTGCTTGATTGGAGCCTGTAAGGGAGGGTTCGGAATTCGAATGTGCTTAAATAACTTCGGGAGAATTCGATAAGATTTAATGGTTACCTTCTTATGTTTCTTAAAAATTTCTTCTGCGGTAAAAAAAACTCAAACCACTAGATATTTACAAATTATTTTAGGAAAAAAAATATATTAGACACATTTCCTTATTTTCAATTATACACATTTAAACTATAATCTATACTAATAAAATAAATATGAATAAATGTGTATTGACACTCTACATGCCAGACTTTTGCACTTATAGTTACCAAATTTGGCATATACATATTCAACAGGAAGGTACAATTCACAGCTGGATGATTTTTTTAAATTTTTTCGTTGGAATTTAATTAATAAAAAAACATTATGCTGAATTTGGGTATTTTCTCTTGATTACTTCTGCAATTATCACAACACAAAAATAATTTTTTATTAGTTTAAAAAATTATTTTTTCGATTATAGCAATGTTAATGATTTCTAGCAAATTTCTACTTTTAATAAAGTTTAAAATTAATTTGACAATATATATTCTAATAGTTTGCTTCACTCAAAATAAAAATAAAAACCTGGGCTTGTACCTTTACACTGGAAAATTGTTTTTTAACATTTTGCCATAGCATTAGCAAAAGATTTAAATTAAATAATTAAGCTTATTTTTAATGATTGGAAAAGTGTAATATCTGCATAAATAGAAATATATAATTTTCAGTTCAAGTTTGAATGAAATGAAATAAATATAGAAAATAATTTTTATGAAAAATATTGCTGAAAAAATTATATGTGGCCCACTTTAAAAAACTATATTATTAATGCAATGATTCAATTTTATTTAGCGGAAAAGTAATTTAATGTATACTGGATATACAATAAAAACGTTTGACATAGTAAATACTATAGTAACTACTAATATATTAAAATTCTTTAATAGATTTAAGTAATCATATTTTATACAGTTTAAAACCATACGTTACTGGAAAATTACTAATTTTTCATTTTTATATAGATTTTCTGTGTTGTGAGTCTTCATTATATTAAATAGAGAAAAACCAACTAACAATTTATAATAAAGTCGGTAATGAATAAAGTCAAATGAGATTTTGAAATCTGAATAACATTTTGAATAATAAAAGAGAGATTTTAAACTTTCCCATCTGCAAAATTAATTAACAAAAAATGAAGATATCAAAGATTTAATTAACGTGGGTAAAATTAATTATGATTTAAAATAATTTAATATCGCTCTTTTTAAGCTGATATTGACTTTTTTCTCTCAAGTAGTTTCACACAATTTGGAGGCAAAATTCTTAATTTAAAAGCAATAGATATAAATCTTTGAGGTTCAAAAGGTTTTTTTTAAACTTGACACTGCAGCATTGCTTATCCTCCAATTAGACTAATTAATAAAAATATCTAAATGAATCTTATATAGCTTGATTTTAGAAAGGAGGTATTTTCTAAATATTAACTGTAAAACAAAACTTTTATTACAATAATAAAGGTTATAATTTTCATGAAGTTCCTCTTGGGAAATTTAAAAACAAATTATGAATCGAAAAGTAATAACTCTTTAGTAGTAAATTCAATTGCTGTTTCTTGTAAATAAAATCAATTTACCTGAATAGAAACTTCGACTCCAAGTAATTCTATGAGAACGAAAATTTTAATTTCTATGATCATTTAATTTAGATAACTTTTAATTTTGTACGATAATTGATGCAAATCTTTTAGACAATAAGTAACTGAAATTAAATGTTTCCAGAATATTTCGTTAAATATGTGTAAATCTTCTGCATTTTTATCGAGAACATTTCACAAAAGTAATAAATTAATGGATAATGACAGAAACTTTACTTGGATGAAAATGATGCGGTTAAAAAAGCGTTGAAATTATGATGGCTTCTTTTCCGAAATTTGATGTGTAATCAGATCTTTTAAAATGCTGTAATTAAAGTAAATGGATATTTGATCACGAAAGGAAATGCTTTAAATTCTGGAAATTATTATTAAATTTATTTGAAAACTCATTTTATTTTCGTTTCATTACTGCAATTGAAAAGTTCTAGTTTATAAGAGTCGAAATTTAACGGTAGTTAACGAGTGTAAGTATTGATATATATTTAATTTCTTTAACTGTGCAACGTGCAACGTCGTGATGTTTCGGAGTTCCGTGGTGTGACAAAGTGGTCACGAGCCCCTCCACATCATAATTTGGAATAGAAACTTTAATTTGTAATATTTAGGGAAAGTTAAAATTAATGAACTAGTTTAGACGAGTGTCGTAAAGCTCTAACATCATGAAATTTGGTATTTAACATTTTTCCTTTTATTTTCCATTTTTAATGGATTGAAAATAATTAGTTAATATAAAATAATTTTTTAGACTATTTATGGGGTAATTGAGAGGAATAATTAATGGAGTTACGTTGCACTTTCCTTTTCTATTGGGACTGATCTATTTTGCTTATTTAGTTCGAACAATTTCCGGAATTTCGCGCGTGCAGCTCATCGTAGCTGTCTTTGCCGAAACAGGTAAAAATTTTGATAAAAGTTAATCCACCAAATTGGTAACAAGTTAATTAATTCTCAGCTTTTTCACTGAGGGAAAATTGATGTAGACATTGTCTAGTGCAGCTCTGGGTCTTTTCCTAGAGCTACGTACAGCAGGATCGTATGCAGGTAGTATTAATAACTTGTTACGAATCTGGGGCAGTTTGTCGAAGAACTTCAACGACGTTCTTCTGATAAATTCCGAAACAGGTTCAATTTTGAGGTCGTGGTGTAGAATTTTTCTCCTGACGTACCAGGGAGCGTTCGCTGTCCTACTCAGGTGACGATTTTGAAAAACTTGCAACCTCTTAATGTTGGTGGCACTTGTGCCCCCCCCCCCCAGTCTTTAACTGACAATAGAAAATATTTTAATCCAGTTGAATGTATCACCCCCTATTTTTGACAACAGTTGTTCTGAATTGAGTTTAAGACTCGGTGGCCAATTGGACAATGCTTTTAAACGGGGAATTTATGATTTGTTTAAAATAAATTAGCCAGTTTCTCTATATAACAACTAATTGTGGGAATATATAATAAGTTAGATAGCTTATTTCTCTGAATGTGATGTGTTATCAGATCTTTTAAAGTGTAATTAAAGTAAATGGATATTTGAACCCGAAAGGAAATACCTAAAACTCCTGAAATTATTGTTAATTTTATATGAAAACTCATCTTCTTTTCATTTTATTATTGAAATTTTAAAGGTTCTAGTTTATAAGAGTTGAAATTTAATGGTACTTAACGAGCACGAGTCTTAATGTATGCTTAATTTAATTCCTTTAACTGGCAATGGAAAAGGTTTAAATTCAGTTGAATATGTTACCGGTTCTGTTTGTCAACAGTTGCTCAGACATGAGTTTAAGGTTCGGTGCCCAAACGGACAATGTCTTTAAAATAGAGATTGGCTTGAAATAAGGACATTTCCAAATTAAAATGCTTATTTTACAATTATCATTAATCGAAATTCATCTCAAATAAAGGCATATGTACTCTACTTTTGATATTTTTGAAGGATACAATATTAAAGTAAATTGTGAATGTAATTCGATTTGGATAAGGAAATCTACACAATTTAAATCTTTAGTTTTTAGTTTTAGAACTTAGAAATAAGATAACCACTGTTCAAAATTTCAAATTTTGATTATTAAGCATTTTGATGTCGCCAAACATATATTAACGACGGTTTTACAATACGTTTTGAGTTTCGAAGTTTTCCATAAGCAATGGAGTTTGTAAAACAAAACATTTTAAACGTATGGTGATAAAAACAGGATCAAGATTAGGCTAATGAAGCATATGTGTAAATAAATATGTTTTATCGAAATTTATTGACAACTAACTATGAAAATATATAATATGCAAGAGAACTACTGAATTATCTGAATTTATTAATCATATAATTATAAAAGAAGTAGAAATACATATAGTTAAGAGGAATTCCGTTAAGAGAAACAACTAATGGTAATTAATAAGAATAGATGGAATATGGTCTTTATGTCTTAAGAGAGGAGTTTACATCAGAAAACAACATTTAAATCATTTTTGGGAAATAAATCTTGCAAAGAAACAATCCAAATAATAAAAATTGTTTTTCTAATCCAATGCCCCGTAGAAACATTTATATCATAATTCCATACTCGTTCTATAAAAGAAACAAAATACTTATTTTTCTATATTCTATTTATTAGTTGAAGCTTTCTGTACAAGAAAAATATTTTTTTTTATTCTTCATTATTACTTCGAAGCTTATACGTCGATTATCTTATAATGAATTTTCTAAAATTAAGAAAATTCACTTTCAGCTCCAGCTTGTATTTAGTGCTATAATAAATTTAACGGCGTGTATTTGAGGTGAAAACTTACTTCCCAAGTTTTTTATTGCTGTTACTAATTACCATCCTTTATTATCAAATAGTATACTAGAGCGCTTATTTTTCTTTCATTATTTTTAAATATTGAAGTTCCGTTTTCAAAGAAAAAAATTCAGATTAAGAAAGCTCATTTTTGGCTTTGGCTTGTATTTATTGCAATA